>JAODXP020009778.1:7500-14933 GCA_027497455.2 Sardinella longiceps | reverse complement strand
TTAACAAGCTAGTTTAGACACGCTAACATGCCCTTTAAAATAGTTGCAGCAAACATGAAATAGTAAACATTTCCCTCAAATAACGACAGCAAAACGTCCCATTCAATTATATAGTGTATATTGTGTTTAGTTCAAGTTCATCAATAGTGCTCAGTCCTTCACCCGAAACATACAAGTTCATTTCAACACACACTTGAAGATAAATGCGCAGGCAGCAGTAAAGTCAAAGTCATGAAAAGCACAGTCACGTCAGTCAAAGCCAAGGGTCAAATTCTACCCGCTCCGTCACATAGAAACAGTAGAGGATCCACTTCCGAACAGCGCGATAACGTTAGTTTTCCGACGTTTTCTCCACAGAAGTTAATCCATTAGATACTCCACAAGTTCGGCGTTGGCATGCTCAATAATCCAATAATCCAGAACGTGAGTTAGTAGACCATTTAGGAATTCCCGGTCGTGACGGCGACGAGTTACTAGCGACAAAACAGCTTGGGACGGTAGTTCTCCAGGGAGCTTCCACTGGATACTTTTTGCCTCCGCCATACTGGCATCTACGGCCCGGATATAAGTATATTGGAGACGCTAATTAATTGGCTAGCGACCAACACTCCCCAGTGGCTAAACGTGGCATTACATAGAGCATAGAGCTGTAGAGAAAACAGGGCTTTAACTGATTCTTTCTTTCTTTGACTACATCCTTAGAAAATAATAAATAAAAAGAAAAAGAAAAGGGGCGTTTCCGAGAGAGAGAGAGCAGGGACTGTTACACTCCTCCCCCCTGAGAAAAGCCGCACCATATTAAAGGCAGATTAGCCTACTCAAGGTCTTCACTTTGAAAACCTAGAAAGTCATCATCATCACTACTCTCCGCAAAGATATCCAACACTCGTCTTCGTTGAGCGAGAGAGTCATTAAGGTTTGGCACATCAATTTTAGGCTTGGATGTTGCAGGCTGTAAGGAACATTTCACGTTGTCTCTCATTACAGTGCTGTCAAACTGTGAGGGGGTGAATCCCAGAAATTCTTCATCCTCGCTATCTTCCAAGAATATCTGGAGAACCTGACGACGCTGTTGTTCATCCACCTCTTTCACAGTTGGTTAGCATGGTTTCAACCTGGAGACATGGGCAATGCGGAGATCCTCTCCAGACTCCTCCATAACGATCTCATAGTTGATCGGGTTTAGTCTCCTTACTATGTGATATGGACCTTGCCATCTCGGAGCCAATTTTGCTGAGAATGACCTCTCGGCTTTGGAGTACGGATGAGAACGCATCCAGACTCGATCCTTTTCTTCATAAATCACGTCCCTCCTTGTCTTGTCATAATGTTTCTTCTGTTTTTCCGAGCCTTGATGAGATTCTTATCCACATAGTCTTTCATTTGATGCAGTTGAGCAGTCTTTTTATAGAGTGGATCATCCGGGCTACATCCAGGAGTCACAGCCCCAGAGGGCTGCAAGAGCATGTCAAGAGGTCCACGAAGTGATCGATTGAGATTAATTTCAGCAGGGGTAAGCCCTGTAGACTCATGCACAGCAGTGTTAAGAGCAAAGCGGAAATCATGAAGGTGTTTGTCCCAGTGTTTGTGATTGTTACCAACATAAGATGAAATCATGGTCTTTAATGTGCGATTGATTCTCTCAGTCATGTTGGTCTGAGGGTGGTAGGCTGTTGTCATTTTATGCTGAAGCCCCCACTGAAGACAGACATTTTCAAAGAGTTCCGAGACAAACTGGGGTCCCCTGTCAGAAAGGACATAGTCTGGTACACCCCAGCGAGTTAGAATCTCCTTAATGAGAACACGAGAGACTGTCTCAGCAGTGGCGGTGCGAAGAGGAAAAAGCTCCACCCAGCGAGAGTAGTAGTCCACAAAGACAACTAGATGAACATTACAAGCGGAACTCCTTGGTAAAGGCCCCATTAAGTCCACCCCCAACATTTCCCAGGGCCTGTGGACAACGGTCTGTTCAAGCTTCCCAGACAAGCGCCTACACTCTGGCTTGTAGAGCTGACATGTTTGACAAGACTGAACATGTTTTTTCACCTCTACACTGAGGTTAGGCCAGTAAGCCAAGGCCTGTAAACGCTTGCAAGTCTTGAATCGTCCTAGATGGCCAGACAAGGGGTGTGCATGGAAGAATTCAAGGAGGAGCGGCCTCAGGTCTTCAGGTATGTATGCTTGGTACACGGTTTTGTGAGGCAACTTCACTACCCGGAACACTTTATCTTCAATGATGGTATACTTGGTAACACTGCTGACATCAACATCTCCAGACGTCAATATTTGGTCATAGATCTTCATAACTTCGGGATCGGCTTGTTGAGCTTGCCAGAGAACGTCATCTGTGATTGGCAATTCCTCTCTATCTTCTGGTTTAATTGGCATCAAGGCAGCACAGGTCAAGACAGTTGGATCGAACTGGATGACTGGAGCCCTGGAGAGAGCATTGGGCACAGTGTTATATTTCCCCTTACGATATTCCACTGTGAAAGAGAACTCTTGCAGTCTCAGAGCCCAACGAATGAGCCGAGTGCTGGGTTTTGAGTCTTGAAGACCCAGATGAGGGAGGAATGGTCTGTGACCACAGTGAAAGGTCTGCCCTCCAGGTAGTATCGCCATCGCTCGAGGGCCCATACCACTGCCAAGCATTCCTTTTCTGTGGCCGAATAGTTGCGTTCTGCTTGGTTTAATGTGCGGCTTGCAAATGCCAGAATCTCTTCTGTCCCAAATCCTGTTTTCTGTACCAAGACAGCCCCCAACCCAACATCACTGGCATCTGTGTACACGGTGAAGGGCAGACTGAGGTTGGGATGTCCCAGGATGGGTGGAGAGACAAGATGTCGCTTCAGAGCATCAAAGGAGGCTTGGCATTCTGGCGTCCAGCAGAACTTGACCCCCTTTCTTTTAAGTGCATTAAGAGGGTCAGCCAGCTGAGAGAAGTTTGGCACAAAGCGATGGTACCAGCCAGCCATGCCTAGGAACCTCTGAAGCTCTTTTAAGTTCTTGGATACAGGAAAGTCTTGAACAGCCTGGGTCTTATCTGGATCAACCGCAATGCCGGTGGAGGATACCACATGACCAAGGAACTTCAGAGATGGACGAAAAAAGTGGGTTTTCTTCATATTGACTGTGAGGTGGGCGTGTCTTAGTTTGTCCAGAACGGCTTGAATGTCCAGGAAGTGCTGCTGTATGGATGGAGAATAAATGATGATGTCATCGAGGTACACAAAACATATTTTCCCTCGAAGTTCACCCAGAACTCTCTCCATTAAACGCTGGAAACTGGCTGGAGCGTTTTTAAGCCCAAATGGCATAACTTTAAAATGAAAAAGTCCACTCCGAGCTATGAAGGCTGTTTTGTCCTTGGAATCTTCGTCCATACGGACTTGCCAGTACCCGCTATTTAGGTCCAGTGTGGAAAACACAACGGCTCCATTGAGTGACTCAAGAATTTCCTGGATTGTCGGAATCGGGTAGGCATCTGTGTGAGTGGCTGAATTCAATTTCCGGTAGTCAACACAGAACCTGTAACCACCAGTCTTCTTTGGAATTAAAACCACAGGCGATGCCCAAGCAGAGGAGGAAGGCTCAATCACATCTGCATCCAACATCTCATCGATAAGGTCTGTCATTATTTTCTGCTTTGCAGGAGAAACACGATAAGGCTTTTGCCTAATTGGAACGTCATGTGACACATATATTTTGTGTGTCAATACATTTGTCTGACCTAGAGCATTTGTACACACATCCTCATTTCTCTTCAACTGCGACACTAGCTGTTGTCTCCTCCCCTTCTAGGCAAGCATCCCGACAGGCGAGGCTAATCAGGTCTGCATCACAGTCATCAATCAAAGAAGAGCAGGGTGCCATAGCAGAGAAAAATGCAAGGACAGGGTGCCACTCCTTGAGGGTAGAGCTCTGGCCCTGAAACGGGAACACTTCTGCATGATCAAACCAGTACAGGTTATTCCTGACATCAACATGCATACAAGTAAAGAAAAGATAATCAAGTCCCAGAACAACAGGAAAAGCCAACATCTGTGCACTGAGGACTGCTACAGGCAGTGTTACAGAAACAGACTGGACAGACAGCTCAACTTCGCCCCAACCCAAAGGTTTCCGGGCCCCACCATCTGCCAGATAAATGGGTCCTGTAGACCATGGCTTGAGTTTGTCATCCGGCTTACGAACATTCAACCACAGCTTCTCACTCAGCAGGGTGTAAGATGACCCAGTGTCCAGCATTGCGGGACCTCCCCAGGAACCGATCTTCAGTGGAACAGTTAATTGTTGTGGAACAGAAGGGGTCATGGGCAGGGAGGACTCCTCATGGATTTTATCTGGACAAATAGAGACGGCACTCTGAACATCCTTGTCTGAAGCACCAGGACCTGGTTGACTTGGCGGAGGTTTAAAAGGTCTATTCTTAGCCAAAGCAAGTTGAGGACAAGAGGCAGGAGAGTGAGAGCCCTTGCAACGCCAGCAGAAGGGTTGTTGGAGCTTAACGGTGGTCTGAGAAGTGGCTGGAGCCGGGTTGTTGGGCCTAGGCTGACGAACAGAGTGTAGCTTTTGCTCATACTGATGTTGATTTTCCTTGTCCCTCTCCAATTGTTGGCCTAGGCGAACCAACCGGTCAACGGAAGTAACGCCATTGCTGCGCAGCTGACTAGCAAGCTGAGGATTGATGTTCTTTAGGATTAATTTAATAACCTCTTCTTCTTCAATAGAGGGTTTCCAACGTTTGCACAGCGCACGGTACATATAAGCAAAATCACGAATGCTTTCACCCTCTCGTTGAACACGAGTACGCACTCTTTCTGCAAGCTCATCTTCATAATTTTCAGACAGAAAAGCAGACAAGAAACTTCGCTCGAAGTCTTTCCATGTGGTGATCTCCATGCGAGCAACATCCCACCAATCTCTCGCTGACCCATGCAAAACATTTCTCAATGTAGCAATCAGCTCTTCATTAGAAAGAGGATGCAGGGCTAGGAAATCATGACATTTTTCCAGATACAAAAGGGGATCAGAGCTGTCCTCCACTCTGCCAAAGCAAGGAAACTGGATTTTTATGGGCTTTTTCCCCACGAAAGGTAACCGAGATGACCTAGGTATGACAGAATCAGTAGGAGAAGAACATGACTGTCCAGCCATACCAGGGTGCATGGTAGACTGCAGACGTTGACCATGGCTGGGTAACAATGGCTCCTCTAAAACAAAAGCAGAGGAAGCAGAAGTCTGGACAGACACGTGTGTTTTGTCACCCACCACAACAGAAGACTTGAGTTGAGCAATATCAAGAGCCAATTTATCCAGTCGCTGAGTGCATTGACCAAGATTGGCCTGTAGAGGGCTCCAGGAACTAGCATCCATAGACAGTGAACTCAGTTGCCTTGAAAATTCATGAAGACTGTTGAAAATTTCCTGCAATGTTGTTTCCATAGGTCCAAGAACAGTGTTAAAGTCTTTAAGAACTTCAGAATGATGTTGTTTTAAACGCCAATTCAATGTAGCACTGAACTCTGATCGCACATAATCCAGTTGCTGACATATCATCCTTTTCATGTCCTCTGCCAAGCTCTCAGACATTGTTATCATTTCCTGGTTATGCATGACCATCTCATGTCGTACCTCCTTTGTTTGAAAATCCAATGCAGAAAGCAGAATCTGATGTCTGTTCTCTATTGCATCCAACAGAAGATGAGCGTTGAAACCTGGGAATGAGCCTTGCGCTGAAGGTAAAGATGCAGCTGAGGCACTATGAGCAGCAGGGAGAGTGGCAGGAACAGGCGCAGTTGAGGAGCTTTGAGCCGTACGGAGAGTGGCAGGAAAAGATGCAGTAGATGAAGTTTGTGCAGCGGGGAGAGCTGCTGAAAAATGTGCAGTGGAACTCTGAGCAGCGGGGAGAACTGCAGGTAAAGGAGCGGTGGCACTCTGAGCGGCAGGGAGAACTGTGGGAAAAAGTCCAGCAGAGGCCCTCTGAGCAGCAGGGAGAGCTGCAGGTAAAGGAGCAGTAGAACTCTGAGCAGCAGGGAGAGCTGCAGAAAACAGTGTAGTGGAGGAACGCTGAACAGGAGGGAGAACTGTAGACGTCTTAGCAAAAGGGAGTGGTCGCAGTGGCAGAGACGCATCATGCTCATCCAGCAACTCCATATCCAAAAGAGAATGACGGGTTAGAAATGGATTAGTAGGGCTGACGGGCCTATCCTGCGTCTGCACATTGTTTTGTTCCATTGCAACAACATTAGTAACACCAGATGACAATACGGGAGGCATTGAGGTAGTTTGCTTTCCCAGAGGTGGCATTGTGGTGGCTACCGGAACAACAGGTGACTGTTGCATCGAAACTGGTTGTTGCCTTAGAGGGGGTAAAACAAAAATTGAAGTTGCTCCTGAAAGTGTAGTTGGTACTGTGCTAACAGCAGGCATGGTCTGACGTCCACTCTGTGAAGTTGAAACACGATTTTGAACAATTGAGGAAGAAGTGGAAGTCATAATAGGCTGCATATTTAGTAGAGTTTCAACAGGCTGATCACCCTGAGCTGGAGGCGCCATTTTGTCAGAGGCCATAGGTTGAGAAGGCTGTGTGGAGGAGGCCATATTGGGTAAATTGTTCCCTCTGGCAGCCATTTCACATAAACAAATTCATACAAGAAATAAAGGAATGCAAAGTGAACTGTGTTTCGTATCATTCACAGACACAATAAAGTTGAAATTTCCTTTCACCAGGGCAGGTTAATTAATCTGGGGTGCCAATTTATGTAATGGTTTTTCTATTTAAATTGCTGGGGTGCCAGGCAGCTAACACTGCCAATTTTAGAAAAGTGGGTTACTGAAAGTCAGTTCAGTCAGTTAGAAATAACCATCACACAACATTTAACAAGCTAGTTTAGACACGCTAACATGCCCTTTAAAATAGCTGCAGCAAACATGAAATAGTAAACATTTCCCTCAAATAACGACAGCAAAACGTCCCATTCAATTATATAGTGTATATTGTGTTTAGTTCAAGTTCATCAATAGTGCTCAGTCCTTCACCCGAAACATACAAGTTCATTTCAAACACACTTGAAGATAAATGCGCAGGCAGCAGTAATGTCAAAGTCATGAAAAGCACAGTCACGTCAGTCAAAGCCAAGGGTCAAATCCTACCCGCTCCGTCACGTTAATCCACATAGAAACAGTAGAGGATCCACTTCCGAACAGCGCGATAACGTTAGTTTTCCGACGTTTTCTCCACAGAAGTTAATCCATTAGATACTCCACAAGTTCGGCGTTGGCATGCTCAATAATCCAATAATCCAGAACGTGAGTTAGTAGACCATTTAGGAATTCCCGGTCGTGACGGCGACGAGTTACTAGCGACAAAACAGCTTGGGACGGTAGTTCTCCAGGGAGCTTCCACTGGATACTTTTTGCCTCCGCCATAC
>JAODXP020009777.1:0-14593 GCA_027497455.2 Sardinella longiceps | reverse complement strand
ATGTCATCTATGTCTTAATGTCATTATGGCTACTAGTGTCTGGAGGAGAGATAAAACAGGATGAGGAACGTGTGGAAGCTCAAGCAGGACCCTCTTCTATTAACCAATGTCATCCCCCTCAGCCAAAGAAAAGAAAGAGTAAGTTTCCACTTTCATTTTCAGTTTCCATTACTATGCATATTACTAAGAACTGTATTCATCCAGTTAGGGAAATTTGGTCTCTGCATTCAAAGTGTAATTTCACTGAGCTGCTGACTAACAGAATGTAATGAATTATATGCTGTGAAACACACCAATACCAGTGTTTATACTGACAATAAATCAAGTGTGAAAAATATAAAAAGCATTTATTTACATGGCTTTTTCATATAGAAAAGTTTAAAACCAATGTGAGGAACAACCCACGTGTAGCGGCACAGACAGCCTTCTTCAGGGTTCTGTGCCGATATGCGTGGGTTGTTGCTCACATTGGTTTTAACCTTTTCTATATGAAATAGCCATGTAAATAAAGGCTTTCACGCATGAAAAGTACCTCGGATCTTTTCTTTTTTCGATCTTTTGTAAAACCAAAGAGCACCTTCAGTATACCTTTTCATGAATTCCTGAGCACTTAGGATTTTTTTGCATCACTTGACAATAAATTATGTTTCCAGAAGAAAAAAAAAGCTTTAGCAATTATAGTATTACAAGATTGCCTTTTGACACATTTGGACCCTTAAATCCCACTGTTCTTATGGTTACAAGTGTCTGGACATGAGGAAAGACAGGCTGAGGAAGCAGGACCCTATTTTTGTGTGTCCTGAGTTCATCTTAACAGTTCTCTGTTCTCTTGATGAAATGGTTAACAATGTGCCCCAAAAATAATCAACTACTGTGCATCATACTTCCCCTGCCTGTAATTACAAGTGTGCACCTGACTCTGCCCCAGCTTCCTTTAAGGTTTCATTAGTTATAAGGCTCTGATCACAAAAGACGTGTAACATGCTGATGTGGCTGTAAGTCCAATGTGATCATAAAAATAATTTGAAGAAAATGAGTCGTGCTATTGGTAAATACATAAACCAGGATTTGGCTGCTTAGCTTTACCAATTAGCAATAAGGCACTTCACAGTGAAGCAAAGCTCAGTGGAAACTTGGTGTTGTACATATTTACCAGGCAAACTTTGTTGATAACATATTGATGGTTCCAACATTTAAAATTAAGCATTGAAAACTTAGTAATTGTACAGATAGCAACTTTCCAGCTTGATGACCCTGGAAGCTACAGCTATCAAGCAGTCTTCTCCTGCCTGCACAAATGCATCAAATGTCTGCAAACGTTCCAACTTTTCATGATGTTGCAATATACTTGTAGTCCTGATCACACCAGACCTCTCTTAACTGTCTCAAATACAAAGCTAAAGGCCACTCATTCAGTATATATCAGCAGCAACTGAAATTTCAGAATATCTTGTTCATAAGTTGTCTCTCTATATACTCTCTCCTCTTTTCTAGCTGAGCGTCTGCCCAGGAAATGGCTAGATGTATACTGCAATGACCAAAAGGGACGTCTCTTGAAACCAGATTTTAACAGGGGTGAGAAATCCCCTCCCCATTTTTTTCTTTTTACTAATACAACACTGTTCACAATGATTTGATTGTAGCTGTAGGCCAAAACAGAGGGTGAGTTGTGGTTATTTTACAACAGCTAAAAAAACAGGTGCTACAGAAACATTGCATGGTGTCATTAAGCAATGATATGAGAAATGTTAATTCATCCACCAATAGGCCTACCTCATCGTTTGCCAAGAAATACATTACATACTGTACAACCCCAATTCCATTAAGTTTAAAAAATATATGGAAGCAAAACATGGAAGCCCTAGCCTAGAAATCTATACGTACCCTAGCGGCGGCAAATAAATTTGCTCAGCCTGTACAGTAGCCTAGTAGGAAGCCATAGGGAATTTGATTGGATGACGACGTTGGCGACATCTAATCACAACGCTCAATGTGTTTTTGGGGCGGGCTGCACCGAAAACAACAGCCTTTTGATTTGGTGTTTACATCTTTTTCGTTCCACCGATTGGCCATAGGCTATCCTGTTGCGTGCAGAAGTAGTTTGAAAGGTAATAGCCTTGTTCCACCCACGATTGAGTTTGGTCTATCTCTCGGTGCCAGACTATACATTTCAATGATATAGGATAGCCTGCAAGGCTATGGAGGTCCTGTTTGATTGAGAATGAAATGACACCAAATCAAGAAGTTGATCCTTGTTTATGACTTACTAACATACGGTATGAAGTATTTATAAATTATTGCAGTAATAAATAACCCTTATAACATTTTTTACTTGAATGTTTTGACAATTACAGCATTTGTTTATGTCTATGTTTTATTTATGTTATAAAAATATGTCATTTTTGTCCTTCAACTCCTTTAAAATGAAGTGATATATTGGATGTAAACTTTTTTCATAGATTCAGAGAGTGATAATTAATACTTACTATCAGATAATTAACATCATTAAAATTATGTATGTATTTTATTAACAAAAGTTCAGGGGCCAGTCTCCTTGAAGCAGCTCAGAGATAAAGACCTTGCCAAGCCATTGAAAATGTTGTGGTAAATGCTTGTTGACCTGCATGCATGCATACAACATTGATTCATTCAGTGTTTATCACTAACAGCAAGAGGGTTTTTTTCTACATGTTTATGAACATCAGTCTTCAACCCTTCTGGAAAGAGTAGAAAGGAAAACAGCTACAGCTATCAAGCCTTCTCCGGCCTGTACAAATGCATCAAATGTCTGCCCCCCTGCAAACGTTCCAACTTTTCATGATGTTGCAATATACTTGAGTAGAAAGAAAGAGTATAAAGGAAAACATGTTTTATTACAGTTTAAACATAATCTACGAAAACAAATGAACAGCGTGATATGCCAAATAAGTAAGCAAAAAACACACCTGTCATTCCACAGCGACAAAGTGCATTGAGTGCAAAAACATCTGGTACACGCCACAGGAATTTGAGATGCTGGGGGGAAGGGACACTGCAAAAAATGGAAGACCAGCATCACCACTGATTATGGATCACTAAATAAATTAATTAAGGTAACAGTAAGATTCTATTTTTCCCTCTTTCTGCCATGCTCTCTATCATGTGATGATGGCACTGACTGATACGTTGTAAACTCTTGCTTAGGATATAATGATGATGAGCCTTCTGAACTTATATGTGTAGAGCACATGGGTCTTTGGTATTTTTTAGCTCTCAACGGTGCCTCCTGCCGTGATGGGAAAGTGAGGAAGAAATTTAATTGCAGTTTGTCAGGCCCATTTTCCTTTTTTTTCATACAGAATGGTAAACTGCGACTTCAAAAAAAAGCACAAAGAAAACCTCCAAAGGTAATACAAATTCAGATTCAGGATGAATTAAATCAGATTAAACATCAGATTCAGGATGAATAAAATACCAATTTGTTAAAATATCCATGCATTAAATATGAAAGTGTTGTGTAGGGATGTACCAATCAATTGGTAACCTATAACTGTTCATCCATATATTATCTAATGACGTTTTTCTTTTTTGTTTACAAAGAAATACCAAAGACGCCAAACATCAAAGGTAATAATGATTTCCTTCTGATCAGTTATTATTGCATTTGACAAATTGTGGTAGTGGTTAAGACTTGTAACTTGTTGCAAGAGAGGGAGAGGGATCTGTCTGCAACCTGCCTGACAGAGGCATAGTGTGCAGTAGTCTTCACTTGTACAGGAGGTGTGTCTGGCACACGGCAAACGGAGTCGCCTCCATGGAGGTATTGTATATAAATGGTGGGAGTGACTATGTTCTGAGGCGAGGCTAGTATATCCGGCCAGTTCAACACCATATTGAACACTTTGACTTGGCTCGGTTCAGAACCTAGAACAATACGCTAATGTTGATTTTGACTGGATATTCACTAAAAGACAGTCGTTCTTCAGTCTAGAGGATGGCAATAATGCACCTAGTTTGCTTGCCACACTGCAAGAAGAGAGTTTGTTGATGACACACCTGGAATGACAATAACAGACAGTATTCTCATAGGTTCCTCAAGAAATAAGCACATAATCGTTTGGCTGTTATGTACCCGCTGAATAGGTAGCCACCCACTAACATGTGCACGAATGAGATATCACAGCCATTGATTTCCGTGCACGGACCTGTTTCCCATTGTTCCAGAATGTTCCATGTGGCACCATAGTTGAAAATGACATATGATTACAAGCCAAAGCTAATATGTCTGCTCTTGACCCCCTTGCTTTAGAGTCCCCGCAGTTACGTAAGTGTGTCCGATAGTGTTAGTGTGTCTGGTAGTGGGTAGTTGACTGCCAACGTCACCGACTGCCAACGTCAAATTTGCATTCCACTGAGAGCAAATGTCCACATATGTTATGCGCCTGAGCAAAAAGACCATCCTCTCAAACTAGTATCTTTGCTTAGGATCGTCTTATGTTTACCATAACAACATATGATAGCTAACAAGCTACTTCTGATATTGGGTGAAATTAACATCAGACACTTGTTAGAAAACATTAAAACCAGTGCGGTTTTAGCACAAACTTCAGACTGATGATGTCCTTTTCATGTCATATTATATAATTTACTATGTGGTTTGCAATCACACTGCATGTACTGTGCCGAGTCCAGCTAGGCAGGGGTGTAGTGGGCGTTGCACGCGGGGGTACGGAGTACCCCCACTTCTCTAAGCAGATCATTTATGTAGGCTATTTGTAACAATTTTATATTGGGCATTCCATTTTTAACATGATATTGCGTACCCCCACTTAAAAAATCCCCACAACACCTCTGCAGCTAGGGTGGCCACAAGCATGAGGGGCATGAGGGGCATACTGGGAGTGGACCAGGCATTTTTGGCCATGATTTCATTCATAACTTCATGGCAAAAATGGCTAAAATAAAATTGTCAGTTGGACACAGTGCATTGACTTTAGAGATTGAATTGGAAAATTATGACCAGATTATGACAGCCACCGCCCAAAAATGACTGTCGGCCCACCGGGCATTGCCCTGTATGCCCTATGAGCAGTCCATGCCTGCTCATGTCTTTATTCATAGTTCAATAAAAAGCTATTCTACAGCATAGGCAATTTTAGCCATTGTAGCCTAATTTTAATACATTTTAATAAATAATTGGAATAAATAAAATAGGCACATTCTTCTTAATAAAATGTTATCAGGAAGAATGTGTCTACTCTTCATGTCCCTGTACTACAAGGCACGAATGTCTGTGCATGCCTTGATCAACTTTAAAATTATTAGCAAATACATTTTAATATCATCATCCCAAAGTTGGAGAAAGCTGATTTCCACAGGATTATTTATGAAAATCATTTAAAAAGTTTGTAATGCCTGTTAATACATCAATGATAAAGTTCAGACCATTAGATGAATTTCACGTGATGTCTTGAGTGCATTATATGTGCTTGCGATGAGTGGCATAAAGTCGTGCTAAACGATGTGAGAGAGACAACGTGTAGGCATAAAAACGTAAGCACAAGTTCCTCATCATTTTTAATATAGCCTATATAGATGAAAAGTTAGCGTGAGGAAAGCGCGTGTGATGAGGTATCTGTCAATTGACCCTTCCGCAAACTCCTCCCACCTTAGCAACACCTTGCTATATCAGTCAAGCTTTCACGTCTCCCAGGTTCTCAGCATTGGTATGAATGGCGTGGCAACATGTTTTCAACCGTGTCAATTTCGGCTTTACCCCAAGAAATCACAAGCAATTTTTGGAAAAACGGCAAGATCTCAGATCGAAGCAGGCAAAAGGGCCTGCAATATGCTTGTGAAGGCTACATCAACGACATTACATGCCGTGTTTGTATCCAGACAAATGAGTTCCGGATAGAGGCACCGGTATAGCTGCGACTGGATTCGGGTTTTAAAACTGAATTTACACCGTCGCGCGCACGACAGATTTTGTAACTCGCCGCGCGCCAGCCCTATGCGCCACTCAGCTGGGCCATTCATAAGCAACTACACCAAGATGCATGAGAGCTTATTTCACCCTCTTCTGCCAAGAAGCATTCATCACCCTGCTATCTGACACATAACCATATCTTCAGCTAATGCATGAACATCTTAAAGCATGGATGAAACGTTTTTAAGACCTTGATTGTTAAGCTAAATTTAACCCAGTCATCCGTCCGTCCTAACATCCCTCACAACGTTTTTACAAACTGAAACATGCCTACAATACTACCAGGGGTTGAATGCAAACACTCACCAGAAACTTGGAGATACTTATCATGGATGAAACGTTTTTAAAACCTTGATTGTTAAGCTAAATTTAGCCCAGTCATCCGTCCGTCCTAACATCCCTCACAACGTTTTTACAAACTGAAACATGCCTACAATACTACCAGGGGTTGTATGCAAACACTCACCAGAAACTTGGAGATACTTATCATGTTTATTTAATCCATAAATTTAATCCACAACTAAGTACAGTCAAACAAAGCAAGCACAGGGTTAACTCACTGCCTGTAAGTTACTGTAGCCTATGCGATTTCGCTGTAGAGCGCCATCTGCTGTTTGGGAGAATAATGCCAAAATGGCGCTTCTGTCGAATTTGGTCGTGCGGCAGGTATAAAGAGTTCGTACGAACATGTGACGTCACCGATGGCGCGCGCACCAGCAGACACGTCGAGTATGTTGCCACCTTAAGGTGTGGGTTGCCCATCAACAAAATGCTGCAATGACATTGAGAAACATCGGCGAAAATAAACTTACAACAGTTATGCTAAGGCTAACAGGTTCATTCCAGCTATATGTATGTGTTCTATTATCTACACAGTTGCCACTATGCAAACATGACAGGTGGTAAAACTGAATCGTATTTGAAGCAGGGGCTTTCTCATGTTTAGATGCATATTTGCATCTACTTCATGACTAGAATAAAAAAAAAACATGCTTTGTCATTTATTTGATTGTACTACATTGTTTTATTGCTGCTATAAAGCTATTTGCAGTGACCATGCTAGAATCATCTATGTAAACCATGGTGCAATAAATGCTACATTATCCCTGTGTGACTTGGAGTGTCTTGTTCAGCTAAGATAATTCAGCTAATTTCATATTTTAGCTCCTGCACTCAAGAAATTATTGAAAATAATGTCTAATGATTTTACTTTAATCATTTTCTTTTTCAGAGGGGTATACAGAGGAAAGTCAGCAGTGCTGGAAACATTGTAAACATCCATGTAGGCCTATATTAAAGAATGGCAGCCCAAAGTATTTTTAATGGGCATACATAAGACTGCCCCAGACTTACTCCTCCAAATAAAAGAAAGTTGTTTCTGAATGTGAGTTTTGATATTACCATTGAAAATGTAAATACACTGATTCTTGCTGTTTCAATAAAATGCACAAACATTATAGAATTATACATGCCGTCAATTTGACCCCAAGCTGATAATGCCAATAAACAAAGACAGTTTCAAAGCTCAAATATTGCTTTTATGTCTTGAATACAGCTGGCAGTATATCTGATGGGGTGTGGGACCATTGTGACAACATTGGTAGCACTAACTTAAGTCAACTCAGTTAGCTAGGTAGCTAAATCAATCTGGGGTCAAATTGACCCCAAAGGATCATACGTGTATACTTTTTTTTTTTTTTACAGAACATTCAAAACATATTATCGTACAACTTTCATGCTTCCTCTAGTGTCTCCATCAAATGAGAAAAAGTCATGAAATATTAGGCCAAAAGAAAAAAGTGAAACATATGTTTTATGATGTTGAACATTTTATGATGTTTAACATTGCTTTGGGGTCAAATTGACCCCAAGGATCGCAGGAGGGTTAAGGTAAAAATCTGCTTCCTTCCTCATTGGTTGTCATACAGTCACACAGTCTCAATATCTGTTATAATTCAGTGCAATGATTATTAAGGACCAGCAGGGGGCTCCATATCTCAATGGCATCGCGCTTACACACACACACACACACACACACACACCACTCCCACTATTTTTGAAAAGCTTCATGAAATTGGTATAAAAATACCAAACTTAAGAAGCCCCAGTACCACATATACCAAGTTTAAACTATCAGAAGTCAGATTAGCCAATTTATGAGACATTTACCTTACAAAAACATGGTCTCAAATATGCAGTTCAGCAAGGCACAAAATTAACAATGTCAGCACACAACTCATCCGTCCCATTAGCTCCATACTCTGGGCACCCATGTCAATCGTGGGATATCTGTACTTACCCTGTTCTGTAGACAGAATGGCAAATAGATAGAGAGACAAAAACAATGCCATTACACTGCTGTATGACCTGCAGTCTGAGTGCTACGGAAAACTTGTGTCTGTGAACAGGAAGAGAGCCCTCATCATTTCTTGTGCCACCACACTCTAGGGGTTAGTGTGAACTTGCCTTAAGGTCA
Organism: Sardinella longiceps; assembly: GCA_027497455.2. Taxonomy (NCBI): domain Eukaryota; kingdom Metazoa; phylum Chordata; class Actinopteri; order Clupeiformes; family Clupeidae; genus Sardinella; species Sardinella longiceps. The sequence continues at coordinate 6,149 of JAODXP020009777.1, read as the reverse complement.
AGAGAAAAGGTGTGACTTTCAGAGCAAGAGACAGTTTACACTTATAGCCTACATTTCTGTCGGAACGGTTAACTACTGTACATGTGAGTCAATATTGTCTTCTCTTCAAACTGCCATCCCATTCCTTTGTTGTGGATGTTTAGAGAAACAAATAGCCACTTACACAGCTAAAGTTTATCTTGATTTAACCAACTGAAGGGCTTTTGTGATCAGTTTTTGTCCCTCCCATGATCAATTTCTTAAATATTCTTAAGCATTTCAGTTATCAATTTCAAAAGTTTGAATTTATGGACTATGTATATAAAAAAAAACAAGAACAAAGGAGTGCTTGTTTACAATTTATGCTCTTATTTTAAAAGAGTGCACTGCAATCAATCATCTATTCAGTCATTTAAATTCGTAAATCACATTGGTATTGTCAAGTTTAATCAGAAGTTCTTGGAAAAGCCAAAGTAATAATATAACAGAATGACACCATACTGTATGTGTTAGTGTGTGTCAATTTATCTATACTATGTAAGAACCAATGAGCCACTTGAGAAACAACCCACTGTGCAAAGCGCCCTCTGCTGATGAGAGAATGTAATGACACTCAACTCTCACAAGGCAACTCCTCCTCAATCCTCGGTCAACATTTTCTCTAAGGCTACTTAGACTAGTACTGCACTGGCCTTTTCTCTGATTGTTAAAGAATGATAGAGTTTTTACATAGTTAGGACAAATGTCTTAATAAACACTGATTTAATAATGGATGGATGCAACAAGAATCAGCAAAGTAATAGCCTACATTAAGTAAAATAATGGAGAAAATAGGCCATAGTTCATAACTCAGATTATAATTTGGCATTTCAGACAAGCAGAGAGTCCAATCAAATCATAGGTATACAATATGTTTGACATTCCCCCATCTTGGAGTTAATTTGACAAAATGTTGGCAAAGCACACATAAAATGCAGTTTACAACACTTCTAATATACTTGGAAACAAATGCAATTATAATGTAAATATTTCAAAATATACTGTACGCCAAGCTGGAGAGCTTGTCATAAAAACTAAAGGATGTCCAGTTTGTTCCATTACCCTGCTCTAGGGGCAGCATTGAGTCTACAAACTGACTGCTTATTGACAATCATTCCATAGAACAATCTCACTTTCCCATTCAGTTGCTGTCATTCTTCTACAGTATTACAAATTCTAGGCCTTTTTGAGTGGATCTTAAAAAAGGTGGCCAAAATATACTCTAGACACTGACTGTTGTGTAAACCACATTCTCTGGCTGCAGCTTGACTGAAGAGTGAAGGGGAGACTGCTCTTCTGAGAAGGTCTGGAGATGAACACTGGCATATTGGAGATCATCTGGATCAAATGAGTCCACTCTCTGGGGGGGGGGGGGGGTTATTGAAGATAAGTTAATGGGACTTTAATGGAGTTTACTCAAATGCATGAGGTGCACATAACAATGTTATCCAATAGGGGATCCAAAAACCAGTGTAGAGTAGCACATTGTGGCAGTGATACTGTAAATCCATGAACTACTGCATAATTAGTAAAACTAGACTAAAATACCTGTGTGTTCCTGTCTGTGTTTCTTGCTGCACTGGATAAGCTGATGATCTTCCTCTTCTTCCATCTATGAATTATAAACAAATACCCAAAATAAGCAAACAAACAAACAAAACACAGGTGAAATATATCATTACATCATATACAGTAAATAAAAAAAAACACTCAGACAAGAATTTTCACTAGCGTAGGGTGTGTGTGTGTGTGTGTGTGTGTGTGTGTGTGTGTGTGTGTGTGTGTGTGTTTAAGCATTTGTACCAAACTATATCCTATAGATGGAACTGTAACTATAACAAAAACATAGTTTGTTTGAGCACTTACAGCACAGCAAGAGCGACCATAAGCACAGCTAGGAGGAGAGAGAGACCCAGAGCCACATGTTGCCATCCTGAGCCTGAATCTATTATAAACACAAGCACACGCGTAACCATGGGTGATATAATAACATTTTAAACATTTTTTTTTTTTTAAATGTATGTCATGTAAATGCAATAGTAAAGTTATGAGTAAAATCTGGCCAGAAATTAAAGAAAGAAAAAAGAAAAGTCAACAGTGTAATCAATTAACCTGATAAGGAGATTTCAACTGTAGAGGACATTTGGGAGCCAATTCTGTTCTCAGCCTCACAGTAGTAAAGTCCAGCAATGTTGGCGGTCAGAGTGAAGGCAATGGTCTCTCCTGAGTCTACTGCAATAGTTTCATCTCCAGTCCTTCTGTACCAGGTGTAGTTCTCCACTGGTGGGTTGGCAACACTGTTGCAGCTCAGAGATACTGAGGTTCCCTGTGTTAGACTATAAATGTTGTTGACTGATGCCACCGTCCCTTCAGGGGGTCTGATTGAAGAAAAAAAGTAATTATTTACATTTCATTTAATCATTAAATTATATGCTTGTTTACTCACTTAATAATAAATAACTCCTGACATTCATACTCACAAAGAACATCCACATGGATGAGAGTTGATTTACTGTGCCCATGCTTATTCTTAGCCAGACAGTAATAATGTCCAGTGTGTTCAGAGCTGACATTGCTGATGTTGTAAATCTGATGTGTTGATATCAGGGGCATCCCTGATTTACTCCTCCTATACCAGGTGTAGCTTTGAACTAGTGGGTTGGCATCACTGCTGCAGGTCAGAGTTATTGAAGTTCCCTCTATTATTTCACCAGAGGGACTCACTGATGCTGAGGTAGTCTTGGGGGCATCTAATAAACGAAAAATGTTAAAAACACTAAATCATACTTCATTACTTACATTTGCAGTGCATATGGGTAGATTTCATTTCAGCTATTTGTTTTAATTTCCTTTTTTAATCATGCAACTAAATAAACATGAACACAACTTATTTTGAGTAAAAGTTAATCAGAATAGATTATTTACTTTTAAATTCATCAGTACAGTAAGTGACTACAAAGATCAGATGGACATCATAAATGAACATTATTGAATAAAGTGAAGCTTTTTGTTTTCCTGTTTAAATGTTTGTTCACTTACACTGAATATCCAAATTAACGGGTGTAGAACTACCACTGCCATGTTGGTTTGCAGCCACACAGTAGTAATAGCCACCGTGTCTCGAGGTGACATTAAGAATTCTGTAGATCTGCTTTGTGGGCATCCCTGTCTCTGATCCTCGCCTTTTATACCAGGTGTAGCTCACCGCTGGTGGGTTGGCATCACTGCTGCAGGTCAGACTCACTGAAGAACCCTCAACTATCTCACCAGAAGGACTGATAGAGACCGACATGTTCCTTGGAGGGTCTACATACATACAGTACATGAAGGCATGTTTTCTCATTTTTGCCGTCAACATTTAAATAAATCGGTATTCTGCCAATTAAGGATAAAGAGCTCATTATATTGTTCATTTTATTGGCTGTTTTCTGTTCATTTCTCCAGGTTGTTCCGTAGAATCTTAATTTGACACGTAATTTTGCCATGAATTTCGAGAAGAACGGTGCATGTTAAAGAAAACAAAGCATCAGGTCGTTTCTGAAAAGGCTAATAATTCTGAACCGGTATTCTAACATAGCTAACGGCTCACTCAATCAGTAAAGACACACTACCACCAAGTCTGATTCAGTAGCCTATGAACTTGACAAGACTTGACAGCAGTGGGAGATTTTTAGCCAATTTTGAAGTCACTTTCAACAAGTTAGCAAGAAACAATGTCTACCATAAGAACAATGTCTACTAAATGCGTCTGAGGCTAATTTTTTATAATTTGTCTAAAACTAACTGCCAAGCTAAACCATAGGCCAAAATGCAAACATCAATCATTGTCATAAATATTGCTAATTAGTGGCTAAACACCGTAGCTGGCCGAACACCGCAGCTGGCCGAACACCGCTTGTCCAAGGATTATTCATCAAGGCTTTTAAGTCTTTACTCACACATGACATTGAGCTTCACTGCTGGTGATGAATGATCCTCTTGGCCCTCTAATACACAGGAGTAGTTACCCCCATCCTCATTATTGATTTTGGGGACAATCAGCTCATTGTTGGTTGTTTGAGTATCACGTAAAATTATCCCATCCTTTCTCCACAGTATTTTGGAGTTTTGTCTAAAAAGGCAGCGTCTGTGACAACTCAGTTTTACTGCATATCCCTCAATTGGCTGTCCAGAGAAGTGGACTTCAAGTTCTGGAATATCACGGAAGAAATCAAAAAATTAAAGTTGAAAAAAATCAGAAAATGTTAAAAAATGTCACATTTTTGACCACAGCTCAGATGTCATGTTTTCCTTACACTCCATCAAGCTATGATCCCCAAAGATGAGTATTGTGTACGAGTATGTGTTGTCTTTACCTGTGACTACGAGGATAACAGGATTTGATATCCATCTCTCCCCTTGTATGTTTGTTTCAATCCTGGCATAATACTCAGCTGTGTCTGTTACTCTCACATTACTCAGAGTCAGAGTGCAGGTTCTCTTCATGTCTTTGGTGTTCTGCACTCGGTCTTTATACTGGGTATGATCTATGAGGTCATGGAGTCTGCCTGACTTAGTGGCATTGACAACCCAGTAGACTTTAGTCACGGTGAGACCAGAGGGATGAGTGAAAGTGCAGGGCATGACCACTGATGATCCAGTCACAGCACAGATCTCATACTGAGTTACGGTCACCTTCCATTGCTGACAAGAAACTCCTGAAATATATTATGGGCTTTAAAATTCCGGCAGTGGTTTTGACATGCAACAACATGCTAAGACCTTGTACTTCATGGGCTGTTTATCCACTTATAATGCTTGGACCTTGTACTTCATGAGCTGTCTATCTTCTTAACACTTTTTTACTGTGTGAAGTACTTACTAACTAACTAAATAAATAGTTAATTACCAACTAACTAACTAAATAAATAAATAAATAGTTAGTTACTAACTAACTAATAAGTAACTATATAAATAAATAAATAAATAAATAAATAAATAAATAAATAAAGATTTGAGACACTCCTGAATTTAAAAAGTCTTTCTCAAATACTGGCTTCATGTCTACGCATTTCATCTTTTATCTTCAACATCTGTATTGATACATTGGAGGCCAAATTTCTGATGAGCACTCCTTTTTAACAATTATTTGACCCCGTATAGAAATGCAATTTGTATTTCTAAATAAATAAACAAGCCTCTATATCTATTATATTGTCCTTATTGTCCTTTATCTATGTGGGTTATTACGCTACTCACCCTGGATATTGAGGAGAATGAGAAGAGACAGTGACAAACATGATGCCATTTCCAAAGGCACAGATACTGTGACCTGCATGAGACAACTCAGAGATCAACGTCATAGATAGATAGATAGATAGATAGATAGATAGATAGATAGATAGATAGATAGATAGATAGATAGACATTGAAACAAGCAATATAAACATTATGACAAAATATTAAGTTCTTACCATAATCTGTTCTGAACGGCAATCAGTAAATAAAAAAATCTGATGTTTGAGTTCCCTAGATACTTTGTATTGAGAAGAGGAAGAGAGTTTTTTCCGTTCCTGTCTGGCTGTTAGTCTGACTTTTCAAGAAAAAATTTCTCACACAGACCAAGAGACGATGTGTGTGGGTATGGTTGTGTGTGTGTGTGTGTGTGTGTGTGTGTGTGTGTGTGTGTGTGTGTGTGTGTGTGTGTGTGTCTGTGCACTCTCACATGTTGCAAGGGCAGCAGGACTAATTCCTGATCCTTCCCCATATCTCTCCACCCACTCGTTTCCTGTCCACATTGTCCTATCAGATGTCTGATTTAAGGCAAAAAAAAAAAAAAAGAGATAAAGGGGCAATGGGATTACAGAGCTTCTAAAATGTATTTTACATTTATTTTAATGTTATTTTATTTTATGCTTTTCTATACTTGCCCAGGGACTACAGGTGTAAAATTAGCAACTATAACCTGGCTCAAGGCATATTGCCCTGTAATACAGGATTAATATTTGTTTGTGCCATGTCCCTGTTAAGGTCGACATGAATATGATGTATCTGGTCTAGAAATGATCGGAAGCCTATCCAATGCAATCAGTATCTACACAGAATTGGATTTCTAAAATTATGTAATGGACACCATGCCTTCCCTTTTTACA
>JAODXP020009776.1:0-14949 GCA_027497455.2 Sardinella longiceps | reverse complement strand
GTAGGAGCCGCATTTCATTTCAGTTTTTTCTGTTACTCATATTTCTCTTTATTCTTTCCAATCTTCGTGTGAGTTGGCACCCTCTACAGGTGGCGAGGGTGCAACAGCTTAAAAGTGGTGCCTGACTGGGTGACGAGGAGAAGGCGGGTCAGCGTACAGTCTTTTGACCTCGGACCTGGAACTCAGACCTCAGATTCACCACCTGCTGATATACCAATGGACTTTATAATTTAATCAAATATCTATTTTCATTTCAATACAAGTTGTTAATAATAAATCCCATTCAACTTTAATTTCTTTTTCCGGACTTTATTTGGGTTTTTCCGTGAGTCAAGACCATGCCTGCATTCTCCAGCACAGGACAAACAAAGGATAAGGGTTAAAGGGAAAACTCTTTTGGAAAATTGGTCCTACCAATACATTCGTCAAAAGACTTGCTGTGGATTAACACAAAAGGATATTTTTTGGATTTAAACCTAAGACAAAGGAACGTCGGAAAAGACGCCAAGGGAAAAGAGCGCTTTCTGCTGGACAAAGAAACGCTTCCAGAGAGGTATGCGCTTCAAAAACAATCCTTTTTTGATAATTTTTCGTTTGGAGGCAATGTACGGATTATTAAGAAGCCAACTCTGTTGAAGATTTTTTGGATTATAGTGCCAAGATATTTTTGTAAAGTTTTAAGTTCTCGGCCAAACAATTGAGTGCGCGCAGCCGCGGCCTGCTTTGAGTTTAGTGCAACACAAGGAAACATGGACATTTGAAAGGCATACAAGTATATTTTTGAGTTTTTTGAAAGTCGAATAATTAACTGAAATAAGAAGAATATTTTTTGTGCTTTTTGAAAAGTTTTCTGTTTTTTTTGGTCGTTATGGATAATTCCGAAGAAGCTGAAGTTACTCCAGTGAGAGACGCGGAGCAAACTGCTGCGCATTTGAGACATTCCCGAGCTGGGAAGATGTCCCATATAACTAGAAGAATGAACATTGTTAATAGTTTAATGACGGGCAAGGAATTTCTCGATGAAGTGAAATTGAACATGGATAAGTTCCACGATTTCGTTAATGAGTTTAAAGTTTTGCATTCTTTGTTTATTGAAACGTTGGATGAGGCAGCGAAGACTGAAGACGATACAAAATGGTATCAACCTAGGATGTTACAGATTTTGGGGTTCACCGATAACGTTAACAGATGGATATCAAGGATTGAAAATCCCACTTCCAATGACACAGGTGAAGTTCCCTCCTCTGACGCACAGGAGTCGCCACTGGAAATTGTTGAGTTTGCAGGCTTAGGGCTTGGAGACAGTGACGTGCGATCTGTTAAATCTGTTAGATCTGTTAAATCATGTTCCACTACATCCTCGACGTCTTTGCGCATTAACGCAGAAGCGGAGAGAGCGGCTTTAATCACCAGAGCTTCAAAACTAAAAGAAAAGCACGCTATTGAGGAACAGGAGGAAATGTTAAGAAAGCAGAAAGAAACTTTGGAGCTGCAGTCTGAAATTGAAGCCACTACGGCAAAGATTGATTATTTAAAAGACGCTGAAATAAACGCATCTAACTCTGTTCGTTCTGTCCCCGTTGTAGAACAACCATCTACGACATCAGCTGAATCAACCAATATTGCAACAGACGCAGCAGCAGCCAGTGCGGATCTACAACCTAAAGAGGAAAACTTAGTTCATGTGCATTTGCCAATTGATAAAGATGGTAATTTATCTGATAAACAGGAAAGCTTACTCCATGCCCCTACCACTGCCCCTGCTGTTAAGCCTAAAGCAGGTGTTCATATTCAGATTCCCTTTACCGTAACCTCAGATCATTATCACAGCTCACTTCCAATGCCCAGCATCCCACCTATGTTCAGCAGTAATATCAAAGCACCACTGCTGCAATCACAACTGCTCCAATCCCAACTGCTAAGACCACCATTAATGGCACCCTCTGTAATTTCCCACTCAGCCCAAGCAGCTCACTCCTCTGTGGCCCAGTCCTATATTCCTATGCCTCATACTACCATTCCCCAGTCAGCCCAAGCAGCTCAGTTTTCTGTGCCCCTGTTAAGCACTTCCATATCTCAACCACCTACCATTCCCCATACTGTCCAAGGAGCTCAGTCCTTTATGCCCGAGTTGCACACTCCTGTATCTCAGACTACCCTTGCCCATTCAGCTCAAGCTGCTCAGTCATCTGTCCCTCAGCTACAATCTCCATTTACCCCTGGCTCAGTGCAGGAAACGCACATGATAAAAGTCCTGGAAAATCAAAATGAACTGACACGGATTCTCATGAAACAACAGCTTTTGACAACTTTACCACAAGGAACCATTACAGTCTTTGATGGAAAGCCCCTAGAATATAAGTCATTCATTCACTCATTTGAAAACATGATTGAAGCAAAAACTGAAAATGACAGAGACCGGTTGCAATTTTTAATACAATACACAAAAGGCCAAGCACAGAAACTAGTTAAAAGCTGTGAGTACATGTCTGCAAATAAAGGTTATGAGAAAGCAAAAAAGTTATTAAAGGAGAACTTTGGAAATGAATACAAAATATCATGCGCTTACTTGGAAAAGGCTCTGTCATGGAATCAAATAAAATCTGAGGATTTTAAATCACTGCAGGATTTTGCCATGTTCCTACGGAGTTGTTGCAATGCCATGGAGGAAATGGAATACATGGAGGAACTGGACACAGTGTCCAACATGAGAAGCATTGTCCTCAAATTGCCATACAAGTTAAGGGAAAGGTGGCGCAACAAAGCTTATGAGCTAAAAGAACAGCAAAATCGAAGAGTGAGAATTCTAGACCTTGTCTGTTTTATTGAAAAACAAGCACGCATTGCAGCTGATCCAGTCTTTGGCGACCTCCAGGATCAGTCAGCTGCAAAAGGAAAGGTTAAATCCCCTAACAAGCCACAGGTCTCTAAATTCGGCAGTAATTTTGCTACAGTTATTGCCCAAAAGGAAGCAAAGCCTGAACTTTCATGTCCCCTCTGTAGTTCAAAGCACACATTGGACCTGTGCAAAGACTTCTGTAAGAGAACACATAGGGACAAGCTCAGCTTTTTAAAGACAAAAGGAATATGCTTTGGGTGTCTCTCCATAGGTCACATCAGCAGAGACTGCAAAACACGGCACATCTGTAAAATGTGTAAGAAAGCTCACCCAAGTGCCCTGCATATAGGCCTACAGGCCAAAGGCGACTCAACTAAAGACACAGGAAAGCCATCTGATGTTATAGGCAGTACATCAAAGGAATTATGTGGGCATATAGGGGCCGGGGACCAAGAGAGTGTGCTGTCCATCATCCCAGTTAAAGTCAAGGCAGCAAAGGGCAGCCAAGTCTTGCAGGTGTATGCTCTCCTGGATCCGGGTTCCTCTGCCACGTTCTGCTCTGAACAGCTCATGTCACGACTCAACCTGAAAGGTAAAAGAACACACATATTACTTCGCACTATGAATCAAGAAAAGTCTGTTCCAACTTATATCTTACCTGGAATTGAAGTTTCAGCACTGGACAGCAACAACTTCTTACCTCTGCCGGACGTCTTTACTCAGCAAGAAATGCCAGTCTCCACAAACAACATTCCAAGACAAAGTGACTTGGCGCAATGGGCGTATCTGAACAAAGTCAAAATTGCCAGTATTAATGCAAAAGTGGAACTGTTGATAGGCACAAACGCTCCACAGCTACTGGAACCATGGGAAGTTGTTAATAGCCAAAGTGGGGGTCCTTATGCTGTTAGAACTCTTCTGGGGTGGGTGGTAAATGGGCCACTGAAATGTGCTACTGGTTGTGCAAAAGGAGCTACTGTGAATAGGATATCAGTGGCAAAATTGGAAAGCCTATTGATCTCACAGTATAACCAAGATTTTAGTGAAGTAGCATGTGAGGAAAAAACTGAACTGTCTATTGAGGACAAAAGGTTTTTAATGATTGCAAATGAAGCTGTCTTACAGGACGGGCATTACAGTCTGAAGTTGCCTTTCAGGAAGAGTGACGTCAACATGCCGAACAACCGCCAAGTTGCAGAGCAGCGCTTGAGAAGCCTTAAAAGGAAAATGGAAAAAGATAAGCAATACAAGCAGGAATATGTTGCGTTTGTCAATGAAATGTTGGAAAACAACTACGCTGAGGAGGTCCCACAGGAAGAGCTCACTTGTTCATCAGGAAAGGTATGGTACCTGCCGCACCATGGGGTGTACCACCCAAAAAAGAAAAAGCTCAGAGTTGTGTTTGACTGTGCTGCCTCCTTTCAGGGTGTCTCCCTCAACACAGAACTGCTGCAAGGTCCAGACCTAACTAATTCTCTGATCGGTGTTATTCTCAGATTCCGCCAGGAACCCATTGGAATAATGGCGGACGTGAAATCCATGTTCCATCAAGTTAGAGTGGACAAATCTAATGTGGATTACCTGCGCTTCTTGTGGTGGCCACAAGGGGATTCCAGTGGAGCCCCAAAGGAGTACCGCATGCTGGTACACATCTTTGGAGCCGTGTCCTCCCCAAGTTGTGCAACCTTTGCATTACAAAAAACTGCTACTGACAACGAGAGCTGTTTTTCCCCTCAGGTAGCTGAAACAGTCCGATGCAACTTCTATGTCGATGACTGGGTGAAGTCTATAGCCAGCGAACCTGAAGCCATCCAACTGGTAAAAGACCTCACTGCACTGTGTAACAAAGGTGGGTTCCAGCTCACTCAGTGGGTCAGTAATAGCCGAGCAGTTCTAGCATCCATCCCTAAAGAACAGAGAGCAAAGGAGATTAAGACACTGGATCTTGACAAAGATAGACTACCCATTGAAAGAGCACTGGGACTACTGTGGTGCGTAGACTCTGACAACTTTCAATTCAACATCAACCTATGCCAGAGGCCATGCACACGCAGAGGCATTCTATCTGTTATGAGCTCTGTCTTTGACCCTCTTGGTTTTCTCGCCCCTCTCATTCTCCCAGCGAAGCAGATGCTACAGGAGCTCTGCCAAAAGGGCTTTGGATGGGACGAACCTCTTCCCCAGGCTGCATCAGACCGGTGGCTGGAGTGGACCGACAGTCTGGAGAAAATCAAAGGCTTCAGTGTTGCACGCTGTCTAAAGCCAAAAGGGTATGGAACAACAAAATGCTCAGAACTTCACCATTTTGCTGATGCCAGTGAGAGTGGCTATGGCTCAGTGAGCTATCTACGGCAGATCAACAGAGAGGATGTTGTACACGTCACCTTCATCCTTGGAAAGTCCAGAGTCCTTCCTCTCAAGCACATCACAGTGCCTCGATTGGAGTTGGCTGCTGCCGCATTGACGGTGAAAGTGGATCGCATGCTGAGGAGAGAATTACATCTTAATCTGAAACCCTCAGTTTTCTGGACTGACAGTCAAACAGTACTGAAGTACATCGCCAATGACCAGGCAAGGTTCAAAACATATGTTGCCAACAGGGTCTCACTGATTCGCGACCACTCAAACCTGTCTCAGTGGAGATATGTAAACAGTAAAGATAATCCAGCTGACGACTGCTCAAGAGGATTAAATGCAGACAAGTTCATGGGGCAGAGAAGATGGATGCTCGGCCCTGAGTTCTTATGGAAGATGGAGGAAAGCTGGCCAGTGGTGGAGACATTGGGCTCAATGTTGCAGAACGATCCAGAGGTCAGGAAAAGCAGTGCTGTGTTCGCAACAGAGGTGAAAAGCATTGAAACTCCCACAGATCAGCTCCTTTCATTCTTTTCAAGCTGGATGAGGCTTCTGAAAGCAGTGGCCTGGTACCTAAGACTAAAGAATCATCTCAGGATGAAGGCCACAAGAACAAAGGTAACTCACACACATCAAATCACCACACGCTCAAACAAACAAACAGGGAAAATTAAACAGGATAATTTCAGCACTAACAGTGGTGGACAGCTCCTCACTGTGAAAGATCTTGCTGAAGCAGAAAGGTCAGTCATCATCTACACCCAAAGACAAGCATTCCCAGCTGAAATGGCAACGCTGGAGATGACCCCATCTAGAGTGCAGAGGAGCAGCAGGATCTGTAGGCTTGATCCAGTACTAGATGAGGGCATTATAAGAGTAGGTGGTCGACTGCACAAATCTGCCATGCCAGAAGAAAGCAAACACCCCTGCATATTACCCAAGGATTCACACATATCAACACTTCTTGTAAGGCACACTCACGAACGCTGTGGTCACAGTGGCAGGAACCACATGCTATCAGAACTGCGAAAAAGATACTGGATTGTAAAGGGCAACACAGTAGCAAGAAGGGTGCTTTCAAAATGTGTTGTGTGTCGACGTGTGAGGGGCAAGACAAATGAACAGAAGATGGCGGACTTGCCAGTTGAAAGAATCCTGCCTGATCTCCCTCCCTTCACCAATGTTGGTCTAGACTACTTCGGCCCAATTGAAGTAAGGCGAGGAAGAAGTACCATCAAAAGGTATGGAGTTCTTTTCACCTGCATGTCTAGCCGAGCTATTCATTTGGAAGTTGCTTTTTCTATGGACACTGATTCATGCATTCATGCTTTGAGGAGGTTTGTTTGCAGGAGGGGCCAGGTCAAGCGCATCAGATCTGACAATGGGACAAACCTGGTGGGTGCTCATGCGGAGCTCAAGAAGGCCCTGATGTCACTGGATGAAAAGAGGATCCAAGATGCCTTACTTCCTGATGGCGTTGAATGGAGTTTCAATCCACCAGCCGCATCACACCATGGTGGGGTCTGGGAACGGCTAATACGATCTGTCCGTCAGGTACTGAACTCCACTCTTCATCAACAGTCCATCGATGATGAAGGCCTTCAGACCCTGTTCTGTGAGGTGGAGGCAATCCTGAACAACCGCCCCCTTTCCACAGTGTCTTCAGATCCAAATGACCTAGAGCCTCTGACCCCAAACCACATCATCCTGCTTAAAACCAAACCCCTCTTACCTCCTGGTACCTTCCAGAGATCTGACCTGTACGCCAGACGTCGCTGGAGACAAGTCCAGTATATGGCGGATCTCTTCTGGCATAGGTGGGCCAAAGAATACCTTTTGCTGCTCCAGGAAAGGCAGAAATGGACTGCTGTAAAGAAGAACATTAATGTGGGTGACATCGTCCTCATTGTTGACCCCATTGCCCCACGAGGATCCTGGCCACTGGGGAGGGTCCTGGAGACCAGGCCAGACAAAAAGGGCCTGGTAAGATCCGTGATGGTCAAAACAAAAACGTCCATACTGGAAAGACCCATCACAAAGCTCTGCCGAATCCTTGAATCTGCATAAGGATCACGTTAAAGGAATGTAAAGTATATACTTTTTCTTCTTTTCTTTTGAAATATTCTTTCAAAACCCATTAAGCTACTTATTTCATAACTCTTTTTCATTTAATGGCTCCTTTATTTTGTATTTTGATAAATTGGTTCTATAAGAGAACAATTAGGGGCCGGTGTGTAGGAGCCGCATTTCATTTCAGTTTTTTCTGTTACTCATATTTCTCTTTATTCTTTGCAATCTTCGTGTGAGTTGGCACCCTCTACAGGTGGCGAGGGTGCAACAGCTTAAAAGTGGTGCCTGACTGGGTGACGAGGAGAAGGCGGGTCAGCGTACAGTCTTTTGACCTCGGACCTGGAACTCAGACCTCAGATTCACCACCTGCTGATATACCAATGGACTTTATAATTTAATCAAATATCTATTTTCATTTCAATACAAGTTGTTAATAATAAATCCCATTCAACTTTAATTTCTTTTTCCGGACTTTATTTGGGTTTTTCCGTGAGTCAAGACCATGCCTGCATTCTCCAACACAGGACAAACAAAGGATAAGGGTTAAAGGGAAAACTCTTTTGGAAAATTGGTCCTACCAATACACTCTGGCCTTACGATAAAAACTCATTTCACGCCTATATCTTGTTCGCTCCGCTCACACACACACCCACACAATTCACACACAGCTTAAGATGACTACTTAGAGAGTATACTGTTACCTTGGTGATGTAGTAAACACACTGTTGGAAAGTGTTACCTCATGGTTAGGGTGAGGTTAGGGTGAGGTTAGGGTGTAAACTGTTACCTTGGTGATGTAGTAAACACACTGTTGGAAGGTGTACATTATGACCTCCTCAAGGACACTCATGGTTAGGGTTAGGTTAGGGTGTTACCTCATGGTTAGGGTTAGGTTAGGGTGAGGTTATGGTTAGGTTAGGGTGTAAACTGTTACCTTGGTGATGTAGTAAACACACTGTTGGAAGGTGTACATTATGACCTCCTTAAGGACACTCATGGCTTCTTCACTAACAGAGATGGAGGCAGACAGCAGGGACTCCTTGGAACCTGCGGCAATAGAGAGAGAGAGGGAGAGGGAGAGAGAAAGGGAGAGAGAGGGGAGAGAGAAAGGGAGAGAGGGAAAGAGAGAGAGAGAGAGCAGAGAGGGAGAGAGAGAGACAGAGAGAGGGAGAGAGAATAAAAAGAGGAAGATGGGAAAAGGGAACAGAGAGGGATGAAAAAAGAGAGGGAGAAAGAAAAAGAGAGAAAGGAAGACATTTCAAAACAGTCGAATAACTAGGAAAGCATTTGGAGAGTGCAGACGTCTATCCTAGAATAAAATCTAATATGGTCACTCGGAGAGTGCAGACCTCTGCCAAGGCAATATGGTGACGAACAAAATATAAATTCCAAAGGCCGTTCAGCATCACCGGACACGTGTGCAGTTGTGTGTGTGTGTGTGTGTGTGTGTGTACCTGTATCGAGTTGTTCTATACTCTGGGTGTATTTAGGTGATTTCTGCTGGATAAAGTAGAGCAGCTCAATGCTGTTGGACATGTGTGTGTGTGTGTGTGTGTGTGTGTGTGTGTGTGTGTACCTGTATCGAGTTGTTCTATGCTCTGGGTGTATTTAGGTGATTTCTGCTGGATAAAGTAGAGCAGCTCAATGCTGTTGGACATGTGTGTGTGTGTGTGTGTGTGTGTGTGTGTGTGTGTGTGTGTGTGTGTGTGTGTGTGTGTACCTGTATCGAGTTGTTCTATACTCTGGGTGTATTTAGGTGATTTCTGCTGGATAAAGTAGAGCATCTCAATGCTGTTGGACATGTGTGTGTGTGTGTGTGTGTGTGTGTGTGTGTGTGTGTGTGTGTGTGTGTGTACCTGTATCGAGTTGTTCTATGCTCTGGGTGTATTTAGGTGATTTCTGCTGGATAAAGTAGAGCAGCTCGATGCTGTTGGACAGTTGTGTTTGTGTGTGTGTGTGTGTGTGTGTGTGTGTGTGTGTGTACCTGTATCGAGTTGTTCTATGCTCTGGGTGTATTTAGGTGATTTCTGCTGGATAAAGTAGAGCATCTCGATGCTGTTGGACATGTGTGTGTGTGTGTGTGTGTGTGTGTGTGTGTGTGTGTGTGTGTGTACCTGTATCGAGTTGTTCTATGCTCTGGGTGTATTTAGGTGATTTCTGCTGGATAAAGTAGAGCAGCTCAATGCTGTTGGACATGTGTGTGTGTGTGTGTGTGTGTGTGTGTGTGTGTGTGTGTGTGTGTGTGTGTGTACCTGTATCGAGTTGTTCTATACTCTGGGTGTATTTAGGTGATTTCTGCTGGATAAAGTAGAGCAGCTCGATGCTGTTGGACATGTGTGTGTGTGTGTGCGTGTGCTGTGTGTGTGTGTGTGTGTGTGTGTGTGTGTACCTGTATCGAGTTCTTCTATGCTCTGGGTGTATTTAGGTGATTTCTGCTGGATAAAGTAGAGCAGCTCAATGCTGTTGGACATGTGTGTGTGTGTGTGTGTGTGTGTGTGTGTGTGTGTGTGTGTGTACCTGTATCGAGTTGTTCTATGCTCTGGGTGTATTTAGGTGATTTCTGCTGGATAAAGTAGAGCAGCTCGATGCTGTTGGACATCCAGAAGAAAATGGACTGCAGGTCTGGAGTTAGATCTGAGATGGTCAGCAGGGAGAGAGTTGCAGGATCCTGACTGAAGGACACACACACAGACACACACACACACACACACACACACACACACACAGTATTACACAATGTAGTTAGTATGTGTGTAATATTCAATTAGATACAATTTGATTTGTAGGGGGCCTGACACTTTACCGGCAGTGGGAATTGCACCCTGTGTGTGTGTGTGTGTGTGTGTGTGTGTGTGTGTGAGTGTGTGTGTGTGTGTGCATGCGTGCGTGCATGCGTGCGTGCATGCGTGTGTGTGCGACATTAAAGCATAGCTCCGGAGTAAGTTTAAGCATAGCCCTGTTGCACAAGCCTTCTAACAGCACGAGATTGCACATGGAATGAAACACAATGGCGAACAGCGTAGACCGAACACGAACACAATGGTGAACAAGCATATGGAATGAAACGAATGACGAATAGCATAGACCGAACGCGAACGCAATGGTGAACAAGCACTATACATTGAGTCACTGGAACCTCAGATCTTACTTTCAGTTTAGAATAATCTGAGTTTCCATTGATTCAGTGTAAAGTGCTTGTTCGCTTCTGCGTTCCCATTCAGTCTATGCTGTTCCAAATTATTTTTGATCCACTATACCTAGCAGACTCGTTCAACAGGGCTGTGCTTGAAATCACTCCGGAGCACCACACACACACACACACACACACACACACACGCTAACTAGTGCATTTAGCAGACTCGTTCAACAGGGCTCTGCTTGAAATCACTCCGGAGCACACACACACACACACACACACACACACACACGCTAACTAGTGCATTTAGCAGACTCGTTCAACAGGGCTATGCTTGAATTCACTCCGGAGCACCACACACACACACACACACACACACACACACTCGCTAACTAGTGCATTTAGCAGACTCGTTCAACAGGGCTGTGCTTGAAATCACTCCGGAGCACCACACACACACACACACACACACACACACACACACACACACTCGCTAACTAGTGCATTTAGCAGACTCGTTCAACAGGGCTGTGCTTGAAATCACTCCGGAGCACCACACACACACACACACACACACACACACGCTAACTAGTGCATTTAGCAGACTCGTTCAACAGGGCTGTGCTTGAAATCACTCCGGAGCACCACACACACACACACACACACACACACACGCTAACTAGTGCATTTAGCAGACTCGTTCAACAGGGCTGTGCTTGAAATCACTCCGGAGCACCACACACACACACACACACACACACACACACACACGCTAACTAGTGCATTTAGCAGACTCATTCAACAGGGCTGTGCTTGAAATCACTCCGGAGCACCACACACACACACACACACACACACACACACACACACGCTAACTAGTGCATTTAGCAGACTCGTTCAACAGGGCTGTGCTTGAAATCACTCCGGAGCACCACACACACACACACACACACACACACACTCGCTAACTAGTGCATTTAGCAGACTCGTTCAACAGGGCTGTGCTTGAAATCACTCCGGAGCACCACACACACACACACACACACACACACCCCACACACACACACACGCTAACTAGTGCATTTAGCAGACTCGTTCAACAGGGCTGTGCTTGAAATCACTCCGGAGCACCACACACACACACACACACACACGCTAACTAGTGCATTTAGCAGACTCGTTCAACAGGGCTGTGCTTGAAATACTCCAGAGCACACACACACACACACACACACACACACACACACGCTAACTAGTGCATTTAGCAGACTCGTTCAACAGGGCTGTGCTTGAAATACTCCAGAGCACCACACACACACACACACACACACACACACACACACACACACGCTAACTAGTGCTACCTAGCAGACTCGTTCAACAGGGCTGTGCTTGAAATACTCCAGAGCACCGCTTAAATAATCTGTGTGTGTGTGAGCGCCTCTTTGTGTGTGGAAGAGTGTGTACTTGTAAATAATTACTGTTGAGCCTGCTTCTGTGCGTGTGTGTGCGTGTGTGTGTGTGTATTTACTGTTGAGCCTGCTTCTGTGCGAGTTCTTTCGTCTTCTCCTGTAAATCGAAACACACACAATAAACGCAAGTTAGACAAACACACACACACACACACACACACACACACACACACATATCCCCCCATACACACACCCAAACATAACCCATACATACACACCCAAAGATACACATATACACCTCTACACACCCCTCTTGGAGAGTTAAGAACCTGACCGTTCAGTGGAAATTAGCCAACATTATTAACCTAGCCCCAAAGGGCTAATAATGCTTTACATGACTGTGTACTGGAGGCTAATATTAGCCTAGCCCCAAAGGGGTGTGTGTGTGTGTGTGTGTGTGTGTGTGTGTGTGTGTGTGTGTGTGTATAGTGTGTGTTACTAACCCAGGCGATGGTCTGTAGGAGGCGGGCCATCTTGAGCATGAGTGATGCGTAACTTCCTGCTCTGTGCTGATTGGCTGAATGTTGCAGGCAGAGGCAGAAGAGGAAGGCGGGGCTTAGCTTGTGTTCGTCGCCTCCAGGCTCTACGAGCGTCGTGATTCGTTGCAGCAGCGCTTCCTCGTGGGCGGGCTCAAACTCCAGCTGCACAGGTTTGCGCTGCAGCCGTGCCTGTGTGTGTGTGTGCGTGTGTGTGTGTGTGTGAGCTGGCGTGTGTGTGTGAGCTGGCGTATGTGTGTGTGTTTTAGCCCGACGTGACGATGACGGTGGGCGGTCTCTGTTGTCTCTAAGGGCGGAGCCACACATGCGGCAGACGTCCTCCGTGACCCCTGACCCCAGCAGGCGTAACCGTGACAACGTGAGCGGCGGTATGGGCCCCGCGGCGCCGAGCGGCTCCTTGAAGAGGAAGACGTAGTGTTGGCCGAACGACAGCAGGTCGCCATGGCGAAGCACCGTTGGACGCTCCAGACGCACAAAGTTCACCTGCACGTTACCGTGGGCGACAGGCTCCACCTGCAGCCGATGCTGATGCTGATCACCATGGCGACGGATGAGGCAGTGGAGCGGGAGAATGTCTGGAGACGACAGACAGATGCTCGGACGAGCTGATGCGGTCTCCATGCCGACCGTGTGCTGCTCTCTGTTCAACAAGTACACTAGGCAGTCCTACACACACACACACACACACACACACACATTAATGACCAATAGTGTGCTGCTCTCTGTTCAACAGGTACACCAGACAGTCCTGCACACACACACACACACACACACACACTCACGCACACACACACACACACACACACATAGACGCACACACACACACACACACACACATAATGACCAATAGTGTGCTGCTCTCTGTTCAACAGGTACACCAGACAGTCCTGCACACACACACACACACACATACACTCACGCACACACACACACACACACACACATACACTCACACATACACTCACACACACACACACACACACACACACAGACGCACACACAAACACACGCACACACACACACAAAGACACACACACACACACACGCACACAGACAGACATACACACAGACACACACACACACACACACACACACACCTGCTCTTACCTGTCTGTTAAAGCCTTGCAGCAGGAGGAGGTGTGGTGATTGGTAGAGAGAGTGCTTGGCCCCGCCTCCCTCAGGTGATTGATAGACAGGGTGTCTGTGTCCACTCCCATCCCTCCCTTCCCTTCTGGGCCCACCCCTGATGTCACGTGTGCTGTCACGCGCAGACCGCGCTCTGATTGGCCCAGGCAGTGTTGAGTAGTAGCGTTTAGGCTCCTCCTCCTCCATGGCTCCTCCCACTAGTGTGAGACTGGTCTCCGAGAGCGAGCGACAGAGTGAGGAACGCGAGAGCGTCATCGTCCCCTTCGCTCGATTCCGCTGGACCTTACGAGCCTGCGCGTTAATGTCTACAACACACACACACACACACACACACACACACACACACACACAAAACGTAACTTAGATTTAACAATGTATGGCAGAGTAGAGTTTTATTTATAATTTGCTTGAGGACTCATGCTAAACATAGTGAACTAGCAGCCATCTATTTAAATTCACAATGCAGCAAATGAACCAGCAACCATGTTAGCATGAAGTAGCAATTATAAATTAGCATGTTTCAACTAGTGACCATGAATTAACAGACGTGTATATCAAATCACCAGGCATGTTTGATCAAGCAATTATGAATCATGTTTGAGCTAGTGACCATGAATTAACAGACATGTATATCAAATCACCAGGCATGTTTGATCAAGCAATTATGAATCATGTTTGAACTAGCATACATAAATTAGCATGTGTGACCTAACAACCATGAGTCAACATGTGACAATGTAGCAATCATGAGTTAGCGTATCCACAGTAGCAATCATGAGTTAGCGTTCTTGAGTTACAAACCAGAAATGATGAGTTTGCATGTACAAACGAGCAGATATTCATGTGTATATGAACTCAACAAGACATGACCTAGTCAACATGACCTAGTAAACATGGGCAATTATGAATCTACTGTATGTGAACTGGGAATCCACAAAATCTCCATCACTTTTCCACAAAAGTACCTTCATGTATGAGAAATACGGACTCAGATCCAGCACAAAACGGACCCTTATGTATGAGAAATAAGGACTCAGATCCAGCACAAAACGGACCTTTATGTATGAGAAATAAGGAGCTCAGATCCAGCACAAAACGGACCCTTATGTATGAGAAATAAGGACTCAGATCCAGCACAAACGGACCTTTATGTATGAGAAATAAGGACTCAGATCCAGCACAACGGACCTTATGTAGAGAAATAGGACTCAGATCCAGCACAAAACGGACCTTTATGTATGAGAAATAAGGACTCAGATCCAGCACAAAACGGACCTTTATGTATGAGAAATAAGGACTCAGATCCAGCACAAAACGGACCTTTATGTATGAGAAATACGGAGTCAGATCCAGCACAAAACGGACCTTTATGTAAGAGAAATACGGACTCAGATCCAGCACAAAACGGACCCTTTATGTAAGAGAAATAAGGAC
>JAODXP020009774.1:0-15417 GCA_027497455.2 Sardinella longiceps | reverse complement strand
AGTTACGGTATTGCTAAGGTTAAGAGCCTCTCATTGTCCGTTCTCTACAGCACCTAAGACGATTTATTGGTAAAAGTCCTGACATCATTCAAAACTAGGTGGTGCTCCTTGTGAAAATAGAACTGCTATGCGCGAACGTAGGTGCTTCTCGTTTGATCCAACAGTCTTTGGTGCTAGAGCTCCGGTTATGGGTAGTTACACAAATCTCTGAAGACGGGGTTCTCCGACATCTCCACCTTGCCCGGAGTTTGTGGGATTCTCCGTCTTCACCTTCGAGGTAAGTGTAACAGAGAGGTGCAACCGCAGAGAAACATGTGCGTCTTTATGGTTATCTGTGTTTGTGTAAACGGGGTCTCAGTTGTCAAAATATATTAGCCAGAAGATGGTCACGGAAGTGAGGTTTTATGACCCTACTATGTAGGCTACTTGACTTTTCCTTTACGTTTGGTAAACCAATCGATAGTCTTGGCTACCGCAACCAGACACCCTTAAACTTTGATTTTGGGGATAATAGTGCATTGAACTTTTGGGACTTGGTTGTTTGTTTTGTGTTGATTTAGGCTACTCTGTTTAAAAGCGGCAGCTTATCCAATCACGGCGTGCAGCCACCCGCGTTTGCTTATCCCTACAACTTCTCCAAGTTTTGGCTACTTTTGTTTCCAGTATATTATTTTTGTTAAGATATTAAGATTGTTTGATTTATAATGTGGTGAAACGTGGGCATTAGTGCCGAACAGACCGCTGGTTTGTCATTTAGGCTATGTGTTATTCATTGTTTAAACCAGCGCAGTTTACTACAGCATTTATAACAAGACACCCCTGATTTGCGCGGGGCTAATTTTTTTTTTTTTTTTTTTTTTTAGCTCACTGAAAAGGGGTGTTTTTTTTTCATTATGGAAGTAGGCCTAGGCCTAGCATAGCAAAGGTCACTGAGAAAATAAAAATCCATTTAACTGCTTTATGAGTTAATTCAGGTGCAGCTTGTGTCACTCACATGCAGGAAACCAGCAGTAAAGACATGTGGGACAGGCAACGCAATAGATAGATAGATAGATAGATAGATAGATAGATAGATAGATAGATAGATACTCTTTCACACAAAAAGCAGCCAGCGCCATGTGACATTTAAAACATTCAACAAGCAAACAACACCACATTATACATACATTATTTAACACATTACACATAACACGTTTAACATTTAGACAGTGTTGGGGAGTAACGGAATACATGTATTCGGAATACTGTATTCAGAATACGAATTATGAGTAACTGTATTCAGTTACAGTTACAGCTTAAATGGGTGGTATTTAAAATACAGTTACTTTGTAAAAATCAAGGGATTACTCAGCGGTATTTTACAGTTTCTCGTGTTTAGCTATCCCCTCTCTAATTTGGTTAATTCCCCACATTGTCAGAAACTAAGCCAAACAAAGCGCAATAATAGCTATTAAGCATCCTCCTAACGATGATGTCAGTAACACAACTGCGCCTAGCAAATGAAATGCACCCCACTCAGCGGCAAGACAGATATGCCTGTTACATATAATCATAAGCAAGTAGGCCTAGGACTAATATAAGCTGGCACAATTAGAAATAAAATTAGCTAAATAACATTTACGCATTCTGTCCATAGACTGAAAACGTGTGTTTATAGAAATCTCCACTTTGCCTGGAGTTTTTGAAAGTAGCCCATTTCAGTGGCTGAAACCTCCAAATGCAGTTCACGTTTGGGAAAATGCTCTTTGGTTTTGCTAGGTCCTATTAATGCAGAAGGAAACAAATTTTAAGCTCATCTAATTAATAAAAAAAGTGTTATGTTTCCTGATCTCAAAATCTCAAGCCAGCTAGTGGCCGAGGTCATAGGCTACTGCCCATGTTGCCCTTTAGGATAACTCGTCCTTGCTTATGTTAACAAACCCTAATATCTCATCTACTGCAAACGTATGTATTGGAGACTGGGGCTGAACAGCCAATTTGTTGATAAAAACAAACATTTGCAGGATGTGATTGCTACATTCATGCAGTTGTAAAAAGGCAGGGCCGGCCCGAGGCATACGCAAGTCTTGCCGTCGCTTAGGGCCCCGACATTTCGGGGAGCCCCGCAAGCGCTAGATAAAGTCAAGAAATTACAACGGTAGCAATCAGGCGGGTGCAATTTCACTTAGAAATATAACTACATTTTATGCTTGAAAGGCTATTATGACAGCCCCTTCAAATGACTCAACTTCTAACCGAGATACAATCCATATTTATATCACTTGCTATCACTCTTCATCTCAGTTATGGTTGCAGCTTACACACCTCTGATTTCTCCCAACAATCTAGCGAAGTTTATGTAGCATTTATATTTTTATTTCATTCTTGTTATTCTGGCATCATAAAACGTTTATGTTTACAACAGAAAAACTAACAACAACGACCTACAATATAATTAGAACAAAGACTCATGGGATTGGTACATAGCACATCCATAGCACTGTTTCTAATCCATCGCGGAGGAATCCATTCCACTTGTTTGAATAGAGTGCTACGCATAGCGCTGAAAATCCACTCCGCGTTTAGCTTACCAACAGCATCTCACCGCATGCAATCGTCTGTCCATTCCACAAGATCAAGTAGGTAATATGCATACCGCTGAAAGTCCACTCTCCGTGTTTTGCATTTAGTACAAAGTAACTCAGTATGAATCGTGTGAGCAGGAAAGGAACAGATTCCCGAGGAGGTAATATAACGTCAGCTCTGTTAATAGCCCCTCACACTGTAGCTTTGGCTGAAACATTATTTTTGTTGTATGTCCTCAAAATTAACTTAAGGCCACATGTTCAACTACTAAACAATGTAGTAGCCTAGGGTAGCCTATTCTTTGTTGATGATGAGTTGTTTGAATTATTTGCTGCTGCACAGGCATTGGAGATATGAGGAAGTTCTTATAGGCAAAATCCCTATAGTCAGTTTTAGGAGATTAATCAAGCT
This sequence comes from Sardinella longiceps, assembly GCA_027497455.2. Taxonomy (NCBI): domain Eukaryota; kingdom Metazoa; phylum Chordata; class Actinopteri; order Clupeiformes; family Clupeidae; genus Sardinella; species Sardinella longiceps. Next base: position 12,441 of record JAODXP020009774.1, on the reverse strand, counting down.
ATCTTAATGTTGGGCTATCATTTAATTCAAACCTAGCTCTTTATTGTCAAGAATCAGTCTTCTCTGATGATATAGGCTAGGTTAGGCCTATTATTGATTCACTGCTTGAAATAGCAAACATAGTGAGTGAATCAGGGCTATTTCTTTAGAATAAGCTTAAGCTTAATTATTGCCTATTGCATAGAGTAGCCTACCAATGCCCGTGGTATCAGCAATAATTAATTTTTCACATAAAGTGTATTGTGAGTGTTGGACTGTAGCATTCTAAACTTTTATTGTCAAGTATTTTTGTTTCAGTATTTTCATAAAATGGTGCTTTCTGACAAATGTAGTTTTTAGAATTCAGATGATGACAAGACCACTGGGTGAATTTAAACAATTAATGAAACAATCAATATGTTGTTGTTGATAGGGAGAACAACCAAGTCAATCCATCTTAATATCTCTTGAAAGTGAGTCAGAAGCAGGGTCAACATGCAGGCAAATAATTATGAAGTGATGACTTTTGTTGGTAAAATTAGCTGTTAGGAATATACCAGAATATGATCATAACCTCAATAGTTTCATAACCTCAATAGTTTTTTAATAAGAAATATTTCATTTGGAATGCATTTCGGGCATCAAAATCTAAAGGCTGTTTTTAAACAGCAATATCTGGAAAACTATCTCACCTATAGCCTTCAAATTTTCTACTGTCAATATATGGTAGTTATAGCCTCCAGACATGGAATATCAGGATTGTAGCTCAAGCATAACTTAGGACACAGGCGCTCAAACTTCTACCAAAGTATGGCTTGGCAAAATGAGATGGTAACTTTGAAGAGTTGTCAAGGCCCCAGTTTTGGACATAGAAGACTTATATTTTACAGAAAGTATATCTGGCAACAGGTCAAACACTCTACAAAACATGGTCACTCTAAGATGAATGGATCCACAAGTATTATGCCTCAAATATGGGGAAAAACACATTTGTGCCCAAATTCAGTAGCCTGACATAGCCCGACCATAATACTGCTGTTCATCCGTATTCATGGTCTGGGAACGGTCCTCTTGGGCGTGTTTATATCGGTAGAGAGTCTACCGGCCAATAAGCGACGCTGATTAGACGAGCTGTCCAATTGTTTCAAACCAAAAGTCAATGCCCTCCCCTCCGCAGTATAATCGCGTCAGGTTAAAGAACCTCCAGACCATGAATACGGATGAACAGCAGTATTATGGTCGGGCTATGTCAGGCTACAAATTCAGAGCCATATTCCAAAAAACTGAGTTAATGGATCAGGTCCATTTTTTTTGTTTTTGAAAGATCGAATTATTGTTAAACTTATATAAAAAAAATTGGGAGGGTGTTTTGCCCCATTTTGTCACAATTAATTTTCAAACATGGGCTATATGTGGGTGGGTGATTGTTTTTTCCTCTTGATTCCTAGGGGTGCGTCCACCCAATTTTAGAGCCACATTCCAAGAAACTGAGTTAATGGATCAGGTCCAATTGTTTGTTTTTGAAAGATAAAATTATTGTTAAACTTCTATAAAAAAATTGGGAGGGTGTTTTGCCCCATTTTATCACAATTCATTTTCAAACATGGGCTATACGTGGGTGGGTGATTGTTTTTTCCTCTTGATTCCTAGGGGTGCGTCCACCCAATTTTAGAGCCATATTCCAAGAAACTGAATTAATGGATCAGGTGCTATTGTTTTTTTTTTGAAAGACAAAATTATTGTTAAACTTATATAAAAAAAATTGGGAAGGTGTTTTGCCCCATTTCGTCACAATTCATTTTCAAACATGGGCTATATGTGGTTGGGCGATTGTTTTTTTTCCTCTAGATTCCTAGGGGTGTGTTTACCTATGACTGTTTACATAGCCATGTGTTTTGGAGACTGCTGTATTTGTGTCCAACCATTTACTAAATATGTGAATTGATCTGATAAAAGATTCACCTCTCCCTTGTTGAGTTCTTTATAGTAATGTTTTGACCTTTTTATTCTCCATTGAAGAACATACAAATTCATGTTTTTACCTTAATTTCGTATAAAAAAAGTGCTTGGTGTTTGATCAACATTTTCAGAGTCAACAGTAGATTTTATGCTCATTGTAGTTGCATTGCATTAATGAAAACAATGACTGAAATCTCTCTTGATTACTGACTCTTCATAATTCGAAGTGAAATGCGTTTTTTTTTTTTTTTTTTTTGAAAGAATAAAATAAACTTTCCTTTGAGTTGTGCGCTGTTTAAAAAATTACATTTAACTTCAACAATGTTTTAGGAGATTAACAATCACCATGCTAATCTGCATCTCTATATTTCTTCACTTTAAACAAATCTATGACATTCTTTGGCATAGAGACGATCATTACTCATTTTCTGCAATGTTAACAGCACTGCAGTGTGACCATGATCCTTCCTTAAAAATTCAATGTTGACCAAGAATAAATTCAAACTAGGATGAGATTCAAAAGCCATTTGTATGATCTTCCATGTTGTCTACATGAGGGTGGCTCTAGCGTTTTTCCAATATGCTACCAAAAAATAAAATCAATAAAATCACAGGACGACTACACCTTCACTTTTTTTGCTTGTAGAGCTTCAAAAGGCTAATTACTAGCACAAACATGAAAGTAAAATTTAAAAAATCATAAATGTAAGTCGACTGGTTATGGTGGTGGGGTATGGGTAATCACGGTTTGATTGCGCAGATGCTGTATCTGTGGGTGTGTGTCAACCACCATGATGTAGAAGCCATGTCTGTTTGGTTGGGCTGGATGAATTTAATATGGCTATGTCTGAAATCTTTTCTGTCTAAACCAGGCAAGCAAATGTTTCAGATAACTAAGTCTTACATTTGGATCTGGAAAGTAAAAAAATGCATAGTTGTGCAATTTAATATTGTATTGCTGCTGCATTTGGTTGAGTTAACTTCTTTCAGATGCAGCATGCAGATATTACTTTACATAGAAGCATCTGTATTTCAAATGATAACAGAAACATGTAGGGAAGGGTGGAAGATCCAAGGTAAAAGCAAAGGAGGAGTATCCAAAACATGTCTCAAATAAAGTTGATTGACTTTGACATTGCAATGTAAATATAGTCACACGTGGTAAAGGTAAACATTGTCATAAGACAAAAGTCCATGTTTGCAATATGGCTCTGGAGTTAGGTGGACACACCCCTAGGGATCAAGAGGAAAACCCCAACATATACCCCATGTTTGAAAATTAATTGTGACAAAATGGGGCATAACACCCTCTCAAATGTTTTATGTAAGTTTAAACAATAGTTTGATCTTTAAAAGTAAAAAAAATGGACCTGGTCCATTAAATCAGTTTTTTTGGAATATGGCTCTGAAATAGGGTGGACACACCCCTAGGAATCAAGAGGAAAAAACAATCACCCACCCACATATAGCCCACGTTTGAAAATTAATTGTGACGAAATGGGGCAAAACACCCTCCCAATTTTTTCATATAAGTTTAACAATAATTTGATCTGTCAAAAATAAAAAAAATGGACCTGATCCATTAACTCAGTTTTTGGAATATGGCTCTGGAGTTGGGCAAAAATGTGTTTTTCCCCATATTTTAGGCCTAATACCTGTGGATCTATTCATCTTAGAGTGACCATTTTTTGTAGATTGTTTAACCCGTTACGTGACATACTTCCTGAAAAATATGGGTCTTCTATCTCCAAAACTTGGGTCTTGACAACTCTTCAAAGTTGGCATTTCATATTGCCAAGCCATACTTTGGTAGAAGTTTGAGTGCCTATATCATGAGCTACAATCCTGATATTCCATGTATGGAGGCTATAACTACCACATATTGACAGTAGAAAATTTGAAGGCTATAGGTGAGATGGTTTTCCAGATATTGCTGTTTAAAAATGGCCTTAGATTATGGTGACCAAAAAGTATGTCAGTTGAAATATTTTTTATAAAAAAAACTATTGACCGTATGAAGCTAATATTTTGGATTCTTACTATTAAAAATGCTATCTTTTTACTAGAATTTTTTCAGGAAATTCTGAGATGGTCAAGCAGGAGGCATTGGGTGAAATGACATGAAATGACCCTGCATTTAGATATCAGAAAAACCCCACACAGAACCCCACACCCCACACAAGACATAAAACTGAGTGTACCAGCATGAGCAGGGAGGCAGAATGAGTTATTGCAGTTTGTTGAGTGCAGTGATGGCTGAGGGAATGAAACTTTTCTTGTAATGTGCTTTAGTCCAACTAACAATTAACTAACTAACAATGCACCTTACCACAATGAGACGTTTTAGTCTTTATTTTTTTATCCAGTTGAATTGGCCCTATGCTACCAATTCAGAGTTTTTTGGCTTTCAATAATGACAGAGGCCCGGACCTTCTTTGGCCTCATGGATCAACCACAAGGCAAGGCTGCCTCATGTCAGAATGACAGTATGTTGAAAAGTAGCAAACATGCCGCCACTCCGACTAAGAAAAAAAAATGTCGGAGTGCAAGGACGTTTGCTATAATTGAAAAAACCACCACTCCGACAATTAGACGTCAATGTCGGAGTGGCGGTATGTCGGAATGGCGGCATGTAACCCTGTAGCTTATCTAGCTCAACTCAATTGTGTCATGAAAGATTCAGTGTGAGTGTTTGGTAACCCTGTGGTCACACGGGAGGGCAAATGGGCAATTTGAACAAGCAACTCGGTTGCCAAGGAGGCGTGACTCGTATGAAGTGCGTTGCTACCGGCAAACACTAAAATATGCGTCTGGTAGCGACAACGTATATCGCCACAGATGTATTTTTGTGTACAAAACCCATGTTTTCAGATTTATCTTACCTCATTTTCGCCTCGTTTTACAAAATATCAAGTCATAAATCCTTGACTTCTTAGTTTGTTACAGATAAATGCGATTTTGGAGTTAGCTCCGCCAGCTCTGTGTGGTGTGGTATTAAAAGTGCTTTCTTGAAAATAAAAGTGCTTTCTTGGGGAAAAAAAAAAAAACAGTTTTCATTTCCTCAATAAATACACGTCATTTATACTCTACATAGTGCAGCTTAAAAGAATGACGTGAATATTCAAAGTAAAAGAACATCCTAGGAATATTAATAATCATAATTGCATAATGATTAACTAAGGGACCAATAGACAGTCAGCTCTGCCGACCAGTACAGGCGGCTCTTGCATTTAGTCACATGCCTTTTTTGTCCAATACAGTGAGGCTTGTCAGAGCCAAGCACGCTCTGACTGCCCCGAGCTCCCAGCAAACTGGAACTGTTTCTGAGGATTTGTGACTGCCGTGAAAAAGCTCCATACGGAAAATTACAGGTGTTTATAGGCGTTTACAGGTACGGAAATTCCTCTTTTCGTGCAGTGTCAGGAGATATATCACGGAAGTTTGTTTGCATTGAAAACAGCTTGAATCCCCTCATTTAATCAATAAAATGAACGTGATAACTGGCGAAATAAATCATATAATGTTGTTTAATAAATTACTGTTGCAATGCAAGAGGAACAGAGTTGTGTTTGAAGGTGTGTTTTCAAAAATAACAATGTGGTATGAAATGCTTATTTGAGATGGCTTTTTGACTTAAACCAGGCCATGCTGGAGAGCAATAAGGCAATTTCATTGGACAAAACTTGCATACTGCTTAGCAGCAGCTCATTCAAATAAGCCCATTTTCAGTGAGTACAACGAGGTAGGTGTCATATTTGTCATGAGGAGATTTAAACCAATTGGAATAATGAGTTACATCATGGGGGTGGAATGCACCCTCTTGCAGCCAAGCAAAAGCAAATGCAATTTTTGTCTGCAAGCGCCTTGATAGCGTTTTGAGTGACGTGCTGTGGTTGCATTTTGGTGACACAATCAAAAATATTATGCCCTCAGCCAGAAATGGAACACAAAGCCTAACCACAATGCATTTCTGTCTGCAGCTGGCTTAAGCCGTCTTAAGGCAGCTTTACATGTTGTCCACGCCTACTATGTTGCTTTCTTGATAGATCTTTGATAAAACGGTGACGTAGTGGTTAATTGTCACCGCCTTTCTTAGCCGTTTTTGATGTTTGTGTAAATGCGATTGTTTTCTTACTCGGGGGAGGAGAATATAACCGGTTTCTTGAAGACCCGGGTATGTGTAAAATCCAGTAAGCATAATGGTGCATTTTACGATGCTCCACAAGCCATCTCGGATCTCAGATGTCACGTCACTGTTACACGTCAAGCGTTTTATTTAGTGGTGGGCCGTTAACGGCGTTAACGTGCTACGTTAATGACAGACTCTTATCGGGCGATAAATAAATTAACGGCATTAATCTATTCTCAAGTTGTCTCTATTGCATCGCGCAAAAGAATCCATTCCGTTTTATGGAATAGCGAATGCATACCGATGGGAATCCGCTTCCGGGTTTTGCATTACCAACAACAACTCACCGCAGGTAAGCTAAATATGATGAGAGTCGTCAGTGCAACCAGTGAACATGCAAGCTGCCACTGGAGGAGGGAACACTAAACCGCATTGCTACCTCACATTAAGTAGCTTTTGCTAAACCTTATTCTTTTATTGTTATATGTCCTCAAAATCAACTCATGCCATGTTAAATTAATGTTCAATTATTAATGAAGTAGTAGGATATAGTAGCCTATGCTAAGCTTAGCCTACTGGTAGCTCTATTCTTGGTTAGGGTTGCCAACTTTCAGAAATCAAAATAAGCCATTATGGGCAGATATGAATGAAATGCATCTCAGAAAAGTATAGAGCTTAATTTTGTGCTCTGCCTATAGGCCTACTGTAGGCTACTTTAAAAGTACAAATTTAAACTGTATTAAGTCATTATTTATTTAAGAAGGCTGTAAGGTGCCATGTCATGCTTGCCCATTGTGTGGAAATATTTCTTATTTTTAAGTTGAGAATTACTGTTGGCACGCTGCATGTTGTGGTACATCTAAGATTCAAGGGAACATAAAAATTAAAAAGTAGAATGCACCCATAAAGTAGGCCTACTGTGCCACATTCATCTCATCATCCCAGGCAGTAGTAGGTTTTAAAAACAGTCATAATTGAATCAAAACAGTACTACAGTTTTTTTTGTAAAACTGGAGGCACAAACACCATCCAAATATTTCTAATGTGCCACCTGGCTTGAGAGACCCGCTCTCAAAGACTTACTTTAAGTCATTTTAAGCAACACAAGCAAATTATAAATGCCTTCGGCAGAATTCAAATGAGCCATTTTAATCTAGATTAATCTAGATTAATTTTAAATTTACAGTGAGATTAATCTAGATTAAAAAAAATAATCTATGCCCACCACTAGTTTTATTATGCAAAAAAAGCAATTAAAACAATGTTCACGTCATTTCCTTATTTGGTTTGTCTTCTGTTAGCAACCCTAGGCTACGTATAGCACACCTGTTTGAAACAAGTCCATGTTAAATACTGGTCTCACCATAACACTGACTCCCACATCCATAAGCAGTGATATGGACGCAGTGTTAATATGAGTGATTGAAAAAAGGTGACCGCCTCCAAACAGACAAAATGTAGGGCATGTAGCCTGTTTAGGTGGGAAAATGTGGGACAGAGGTGTTACTTTAAAATTAAGTTAGCCTATGTTTTAGTTGCCACAAAACATTTTATTTTGTCCAGACATGGATTGGCAATAGGGCAATACAGGTCAGTGCTTGGTGGGCCAATGGTCATTCTTGGGCCGGCCGGGGCTGGTTTTTTTTATACATAATTTATTCAGGATATTGGGCTAGACCACTTAAATCTCTGATGTTAATGCAATGTGTCTAATTCACAGGGTTATTTTAGCTTGCCATGAAGTTATTAAATAAAATCATGGTGGTCCGCCATGGCCAAAAATGGTATGCTATTTTTTGGTCCCTGTCCAGGCCTGATCATCTCTACATGTAGCAATGGCCAGCTAGCTTGGCACAGACATGGTTTGAAAGACAATGGGTTGTGCTCATCAACAATCTCCCGTTGTATCCATTCATCGGGGCCAGGCGCGCTTTAATGCACGGGCTTACTCGGGCTTTGGCCGGGGGCCCCGGCCAATCAGGGGCCTCATAATCAAGGTGCGATTTGTCGAGGGGATGGGATTTCCCTACCTCTGGCTTTGGTATCCTTGCCTCTGCTTGAATAATTTCATCTCTTGTGGGGATAACATTAATGTTAAATTTTATCCCCCATTTATATCTTGTGACAGTAGCTTATGCAAGCGATTCGACTAACGAGCATCTTATGCGCATAGCGAATTATTATAAAAAAATGCGTCCTGTGAATTGCATGCGTGACAACTCCTGGAAAGACTCGCAACTCACTGGAAAGACTAGCTAAAGACAATAAGGAAAACGAAAGTTTTAAGTTTGATATGAAAACGAAAATTTTAAGTTTGATATGAAATGTGTGTAATGTCAACAAAGGCTATCAGGCAAAATATCCTAATCGCGGGGGATGAGAAAACACTCTAGCTAGGCCTACTGCAACTCGCAACTCGCAACTCACTGGAAAGACTAGCTAAAGACAATAAGGAAAACGAAAGTTTTAAGTTTGATATGAAAACGAAAATTTTAAGTTTGATATGAAATGTGTGTAATGTCAACAAAGGCTATCAGGCAAAATATCCTAATCGCGGGGGATGAGAAAACACTCTAGCTAGGCCTACATCAGCCAGCAGGGCCTAGTGGAAAATGACCGAGAAATGCCATAATCTAAGCAAAATGCTCAAACAATACGTAAAGTATGAAGGTCTGGCTGGGCCTACACTATTTTTTTATGCCCTGGCTCTCCTCACAACCCAATTGTTTAGGTTACCGTTTCCAGCGCACTAACGTTACCGCCCATGGGCTACCGTCGGATCCAACTAACTAATGCCTTGGGTCAACATCTCTGAGATATCAAAGTAATTTGGCTATTGTCGGCTACATTCAACAATGTAATCTGCACCGCTTCATTTAAGTATTTAACACAGAGCAAGCAGCAGGGTCTGAACGAGAGAGTTCCTAAGTTTTGTGAAAACTTAATTTTCATTAAGGATTGCGCTCTACATGCTGCAGTATGAACTGGTAACCTCGACACTGCGCTCTAGAATATATAGTCAAGCGAACATAAAATTATGCCAATGTATTCACGTGAAAGACGAGAAAATAAGCTTTCAAACGACACCAATAGTGATCATATTGGCCAACGAATTACGGAGATATGAGCGTTCAAAGTGTTACAATGTTAGTCAGAGAAAGACGAATGCGGAGAAAAACGTCAGTGAAGTTCATCATTGTATCAAGGGACTATTCTGATTAGCGAACTCATTCTGCTACCTGTCAGTATAACTAAACAATAAGTGATATCTACTTATCTAACATGCAAGGCATACCCCTAATTGTGGACTTATAATATGAATATGGATAATGGATATAACATGGATAACTTGGATTACTTGAACTGGACAATAAAGGTAAGAGCCAGTGGATAGTTTTGGTATTTTGTTGGAGTCTGCAACGATGCTAACGTTAAGCTATATGTGTATGCTAGATGCAGCTGTCGGTATGGGATTTATGGCTGTCTGATTGAAGCAGAACAATCAGCAGACAGTTAATAGGCTACTTGTAGGCCTAGCGTGTGTTGCTTTCTGCGCACGGGAAGGAGGGAGGGGGCCCCCAAAAAACTCTATAGCCCGGGGGCCTCCGTAGGTGTTAAAGCGCCCCTGATCGGGGCCAGACTAAATTACATCCAATCTCACATTTAGGCTGGTTTATCAGGCTAGGAGTTTATAGCTTGCGGGGTGGCAGGTTTGAGACCCGTGTGCAGTGTGAACCGCCTCCAACTACACAGTCATAAGACACATATGCTGAAAGATTGCTACAGCCTAAGTAGCCTATAAAAGATAAAAACAGTATCATTTTGGATTTTGTTTTTAATTAGACATTGTACATTTTTCTAAAGACCTATGCATTAGGCAATTACTCTCAGGAATGATGTCATAGTTTAATCAAACTCAACTTAAAATGCAAAATGCAAAAAATATCAAGCCTTGAGCCAACCCGTAGGCACCGGAGGAGGTGCGTCAGGCAGTAATTGCCATAGCAGGCAAACACCTACCTGTGTTAGTATACTGTTTTCTGGGAAACCAGTGACCACTGCGAACAGGGCAGTTGGAGTCCAGGGAAGACTGGAGGACAGCCAGGAAAGTCTGGCTGGCGGCGGGAAAGAACGCACAGGGAGTGGGCGGCTGGTAACCCAACCCACTGGTCTCTGCAAAGGGACACCCAAAAACCCACCACAAAGTCATTAAACAGAAGACAACCCGCAGGCCCTCCGAGAGGCGGGGTGAAAGATGGGCCTATTCGGACGGACAACACGGCAACGACAGGAACGGGAAAAGACATCGAGAAGACGCTACAGTTATGCGGGTGCGGCTGGGAAAAGGTGACCTCGGTAAGGGGCCACAGGCAGAGGCAGAAGATCGCCCAGTGGAGGAGGAGGGTCAGAACTGTAGGCACCAGGAAGACCCAGGTAACCCCCATGAAAAGGCAAAGCCAAGAGGCACAGAGAAGAATGCTCCAGCAAGGAGGGATAAGATCAAGTGGCCTAAATCCAGCGAGTCAGAGGTGTGGCAGAAGCTGGACCGGGACCTCAGCCAGGTTCTAGGGTCCCTGCAAGGAAGTGTGGAATCCAGGCTTAAGGTGAAATCCTTTCCCATGAATGCAAGGACAGGTTTGGAGTACTTACCAGCAAGAAACCTACCACACCAAGGCAGAAGGGGAGACGAGAGAGAGAGAGATAGAGCAGCTCATTCAAGACAGGCGGCAGCTACGCAGGCGTTGGAGGAAGGCAGACCAAGTAGAGAGAGAGTCTAAAGGACTTATGGAACGGCATCAGACAGAGACTAACCCACCTGCGGAGGGCAGAGAGGATCCGTAGGACAAACCTGCAAACTCATAAGGGTTGAAAAAGGTGACAAACTACCGTTGCGCGCGGGCGGGGGCGGGTAAATTAATAAATTAATAAATTAATTGTACATTAATTGCGGTACATTGCATGGAGTAGTGTTGGCTATAAATTTTATATAAATATATTTATGTAATATAAATATAAACGTATTTATATAATATATTTATAAATATATTTTCAATGTTTTTCATATGAATGAAATAGCAATAGGCCTAACATTATTTTCTACAATAGCATTTTCCCTATACAACAATTAAAGGCCTCATAGTAGCCTATTTGACCAAGATTTTTTTTTAAGGTGGCGGAAATGGGCTTCCATATTGAGCTCCTCCTCCGTCTAAAATAATAGCCTGACAGGCCAGACTATCACATAAAATGTACAGAGTAGCCTACGTGTAGGTTTCTAAGCTAATCAAATAATTCCCTTTAAGCTAAGCGACCAAGCCAGCCAGGGATGGTAGGCTACACGTGAACCATTTAAAGATTGAAAACTCTGTGAGGCTGGCACGCAGGTTTTAGAAAAAGTTTTCTACCCTCTGTATAACGGAGTCCACTAGAAACACAGCTGCAGGGGTTAAAGCAATTAGGAGAAAACCTGCGCGGCAAGCCCATAGAAATGGCTTGCTTTACTAACAAGTTTGTTGTGTATATGACATTTTCGACTATTTAGACTGAAGTTAATATGCCTGCCGTTTGCTTTTAACTGCGCTTTTCTTCCATTACTATACAAACGTAGCCTAACGATACCGACGACATAGCTCATATTTGGCTGAAAAGCGGCAATTTAACTGTACAGTGACGTTCACAAAGCCACCGTCTATCATAATAGCATCAAAACGATGTGTTTCCGTCTTTGTTTCTCTCTTAAAATAGCGCTAAATTGTGTCATTTTGCTACGTTTTGATGGCAGCACTGAGGAAATATGTTAGATTCCAACAACCCCCCCCTTAAAAAAAAAACTCTTCGGATTTGCACGATTCACGTAAATGACCTATTCTGATTTCAAAACGGTGAATTTCGCCGAAAGGTGACAAGTTTGCAGGTATGGTAGGAGGAGGAAGAGGAAAGAGAAGGAGCGAGCAAACTTCTTCAAGAATCCCTTCAAATTTGCGAGGCAGCTGCTGGAGGAGGCAAAGTCAGGGACATTGGAGGTCGCTAAAGAGGATCTGGAGACGCACATCAGGGGGCAGTATAGCGACCCAATGAGGAATGAGCCCTTAGGTCCGCCAGGCTATCTGCCCCGTCCAGATCCACTATTGTCCACATTCAACATCAGCCCCCCAAAGCTGAGTGAGGTTCAAGAGGCGGTCAAGAAGGCTAGATCAGCATCAGCCCCTGGTCCTAACGGGGTACCCTACAAACTGTTCAAGAAGTGCCCGGAAGTATTGAAACAGCTATGGGGCCTTAAGCGAGCCACATGGAAGAAGCTGACTGTCCCTGAGACGTGGCGGAGAGCCCTTGCAGTTTTCATCCCTAAGGAAAAGGACTCAAGGGAAATTGGT
>JAODXP020009773.1:0-15219 GCA_027497455.2 Sardinella longiceps | reverse complement strand
AAATAGAACCCGAGACATTAAGTAAGGATGGTGCCTGCATTCTGTGTGAGATAGTTAAGACAATCACATTGATTTCTCTCAAAAGTTCTGCGTGTAGAGCTGATCCTGTGATGGGTTGAATGGCCACTCAGTGAAGCTTATAATTAAGAATGGTGAAAAGGATTTGGAGAGTAGACTTACAGTAAGAAATACACAGTACAACACAAGATAGAATTGCATCAAAGGCAATTTAGAGCTATGGGCTGTATCATCAAATATCAAATGGCATTAAAATAGTGGCCTACTGCAGGAGTTCTGGGAGAAATTACAACTAGAACGATCTTAAGACATAACGGGGAGGTCTGAATAAGTATACTGTCGACTATATCACCTAGGGTGGGTTGTTCCCTACTGGAAAGTAAGCTTGGTTAAGCATGGCAAGTGTATGCAAGGATAATGGGAAGTTTGTCACATTGTCCTGTATATAGGCCTAGTTACTGGGAGCTATAGAGCTTACTATTTGCTTGATTGAAAACAAACTTGGCATTCGACTTTTTTGGCTTTTGGAAGCACAGCGCAAATCAACAGATGTTATACATGAAATGCTGTGTGTAAACATTTCTATAGGCTACTGTGCTAATCACGCATAATTAGTTTGTAGCCTCCATACGCTGTTTTTTTTTGTTAATGCAATTTGAGCGGCGAAACAGCTGTCCCCGCTCCTAGTAGGTGTGTCAATATATGGGAACTGTTAGCCTGGCAGCCATCTCTGTACATAAAATTTTCTGTACTTGAGTCTGGAAGGGCTGGATTGGGTAGAGGGCGGGTGCAGCCGTTGTCTGTCAAGTCGCCTCTGCACGCGATTAGCCTAGAATTCTAGATGCCCCTAGCTAGCCTAGTGTTAGCTTGCTGATAACTTGTAGCAGAGACACTTACAGTATATAGGAGCCTTAGAAGGACTTTGCCTGTAGTATCATAATTATTGTCATTGCCTAATCTAATATTAAGTTCATCTGCAAAAAAAACGAACAGTAACAGCTTACTCCATTAGGCTTGAAATGATGACAAGCAGTTGGGGAATATCAGGGATACATCCAAAAAACTCAATAACTCCATAAAACGATAGCCATGAGAAGTGAAAGCAAACAATCTGATTGGCAGCTGTCTGGGATACCGCTTCTAAATTTGCATATTGCTGCTGGCTCTGCTGACTCGCTGCTCTTCGTCACATTTGACCGATACTAATTTGAATGCATTTAACACAGAGCACCTCTCCACAGCGTCAGACTCACAGGGTTGCAATTTCTTTTAACGTTAGAAATTTGCTCCAAGTTTGACTTGCAAACTGCATTGACAGGCTCTCTACTGACAGTGATATTTTGGCCAAGGCAACAGGGTTAGGTAATGTTCTATAATAGCTAACTTTCCTCAAGCTTATTAGCCTAGACTCTAGACGTACCCCTAGCGGTAGCAAATTTGAATTTGCACAGAGGATACGTCTAGAGGCCACTGATAGAAACCCGTTGTAGCCTTCCTCTGGCGGCGGGTAACCAATCACAGCGCGGTATGTGTATAGGAAATCGTAAGGCGGCCTTTGTATGATGACGACAGCCCTGCTCAAACCAGAGCGGAATCGTCTTTGGCTTTAGTTTTGGACGAATTGCACTTGTCATTTTCTTTGAATGTGAAACAAGAAAGTGCACTGAAGTTTTTCGTTCTGAAAAAGATGTCTTTGCCGTGTTACCGACGGGCTACGGGAAAAGTTTGATATAGGCTACCAGCTGGTACCACTGGCCGGAACGCTAGCCTATTACGTGGAGAGGCAGTTTGAAAGACAACGCAATCACCCGCCCCTCCATTGAGGTACAGTCTATCAGTGGTCTTCAGACTATACATTCTTATGATATAGTCTGGCGTGTCAGGCTACAAGCTTATGGTGGGCGCACAAGAAAGAGAGTTTCATATTAGAGAAGGGAGTTCAAATCTCCTGCAAACACATGTGTTATCTGATCGTACCAAACCGTTTTAGAGTAGGCTATTCTGTAGACATGGGTTAAATGTAGTTTGATACCCTGTTTTGATGTAATGACATGAAAATACAAATATTTAGAAAATTAGTAAATCTATTGTTAACAAAAGCTACTAATAGATATCGATGACATCGGAACAACCTATTGAAACCAGATGGCTTGTTACACCGTTCCGATAAATGAGTTACGTTCCTTAAAAAAGCCTAGGTATTCACCTTATTCCGCGGGTAAACATAGGGGCTGCCATGACGATTGTCTTTCAACATCCGGTCTGGCAAGGCATTGACTTAGCGTTGGGATATTTGACGTTTTAACGGTCTTACTATGAAGTTGTACTCACTATATCCATCAAGAAAGTTAGTACAATTCGTCGCCAGATAAAAAATTATGTTTTCAGCAGTAAAAACTCCTGAGTTTTGTGATCGTGGTATTTCTTGAAAATTACATTGATGCGAATGAGAGGCAGCAGCTAACGAAAGTTCCAAGGCAATCGGAGGACAATCGCGGAAGAAAAAATGATAAAAAGGGGCTGGGCTGAATAAGGTGGATACAAAACTCTTTATGACAGTGGTAATGGTCAATTCCTCATCTGACCTATTTTCCTTATTCAGCCCCACCCCTTTTCTATATTTTTTTCTTCCGCGATTGTCCTCCGTTTGTCTTGGAACTTCCGCTAGCCGTTCCACCTGCTTTTTCAATCATCAGACGTCTTAAGAGCGTGACACCTATGATTTATTGTTCCAGCGACTTCAAATCTGCAAATATCTTTCCAATTTCACTCCAAATATCCAAATATCACTCCAATTTTACCACTTCATGAAATATCTGACAACTACTCATGCACAACATTACCGCCTTTCCTATATACAACATAATATTATTATAGTGTTTTATTCAGCCAGGATTGAAACATCTTTTCTATATTATAGCCGCAAAGGAAAACAAATTAGCCCAGCTAGACCTGCATGTCACGCAGTAGACAGGTTAGTAGGACATTGGAAGCAGGCTATTCCGAATGATCATGAGAATATTTGCATGGATGCAATAGATTTGGCATGGAACGAAAGAATTTCGAACGGCATAGACCGAACACGAAGCACTTTACATTGAGTCAACGGTACCTCAGATCTTACTTTCAGTTTTGAATAATTCAGTTTCCATTGATTCAGTGTAAAGTGCTTGTTCGCTTCGTTCAGTCTATGCTGTTCCAAATTATTATGTTCCACTTGCTAACTAATGCATCTAGCAGGCTCATTCAACAAGGCTATGCTTGAAATCACTCCGGAACACCGCTGTAAGTTATGTTTTTGCTGCTGCTTTACCAACACTGTTTCTAAAAAATGAGCTGATTGTCATGTCATGAGCTGATTTCTGCGCACAAACATTGACAAAGGTGCCCATTGTCTGAAGTCACGTCCTATCATTGCACAATTGCAACATGCAGGGCCGGTTCTAGAGGGGTAGCAACGGTAGCAATTGCACCTGGGACCGGTGTGGAGAGGGGCCCCAAAAAATAAAAATGAAATAGGCTAATATAAACAGTTCTCTCTGTTTCTGAATCAGTGCATTGCTGAGCGTCTCTGAGCAATGCACTGGTTAGAACATACAAAACAAGAGGTAGAAAAGGCCCAATGAGAACATAGTGCGAGGCTTGGGTTAATCGAAAATCAAACTGCAAGACAAACGGATAGGCATAGGCTAATCATCAGATTTGGGACAGCCTTTTATGCGATGTTGCACCCAGGCCCAGATTAGGTCAGAACCGGCCCTGGCAACATGAACAGTCGAACTGTGCGGTACACACACATTCCGAACTGAGCGGTTCGGGTATTTTCATACCAAACCAGCCCTAGTTGCCATGAAACATTTAAGTCTTGGCTGCATTGAAGGAGATGGCCTATACAAATGTCACCGACAACACTGCTTCTACAGCAAATGCTCTTATGGCTGGTATACGCATAGGCTTCATTCAGATTGGCATCCCAAATCCATTTTTTTCATATCCAGATTGTATCTGGAATAGATTTCGGGTGGTCTGAACAGCAGAAAACCACATGAATTCAGATTTTTTGAGTCTGATACACCCTACATTCGGAGATGGTCTAAATTGCAATTCATATCACAATTGCTGCGATCTGAACAGTTTAACCACATGGATAGGATTTCACTGTGTCACTTTCGTCATTTGCCACATGACACATTAACACGTGGAATGCAGATGGACGGAAGTGAGTGATTAAAGTTAACTCTCCTGCTAAAAAACTATCATTTGCTATAACAACGTGTCAGTGCGCGTTATGGATTTGCCACAAGTTGTATATGACCTGGAATTTCTCACGTGTGGAAAGCAACTTCAGTAAAAGTTTTCAGCCACGCACCAGAGAGGCTACTATCAGCTGTGCTGGACTGCATTGATGCGCTAAAATAAAGGTGGGTAAAGCTATTTTTCCATTTCTGAAATTCTTAGTTACTTGACCATCTGAGAGAGAAACAACCTACATTCTACCCTCTGCGATTTTGTTTATTTTTCGTGGGCATGATGCGTTTTACCTCACTCACGTCAGATGTAGCGCTAACGCGCGAACATCTGATGGTCACCAATAGACGAGTTATTTCAGGAGCCAGAAATCCTTGAATCTAACTGGACAAACGGCTTGTCCATCAATTTAATTGACGTACACTTCAGCCAATCACATCGAAACCAACCGATGACGCTGGTTACGTTTGTTGGATTGGTTGGATTCAAAGCAGTTGCTTCTTCGCTATGTCACACCCTCTACAGCAGCCAGCAGCCCTGATTGGTTCGGTTAGAAAATATTGGGCTTGAAATCGCTCTGAAGGGCTTCAACATCAGATCGATGCGCGGAAGTTTCTTAAAGTTACGTAGCGCATCATCTGACGTGAGTGAGGTAATGATGCGTTAGGGTAGGCTACCATAGTAGCCCATGTGGATATGACAGGTGAAATGCGGACATGGGTATCGGATATGAGCACTTTAACCAACAATGCGAACGTGGTTGAAGGTAAAGGAGTTGTGTCTGAAACTGGGTCTTAAAAACGGTCTTGCATTTTCTGGACCGGGCTAAAAGGCATCACAGCTTATGTGTCCGCTGTAGGGCACCCCTAGTCACAGATATGAACAAGTAGCCTGTGTTACAGGGTTCAAACGGTGTGAAAAGTTGGCCAAAGCCTGCTGTCTCCGGATCAGCGCTCGTGTCCCTAACAATGTTGGCTGCTCCGTCGTATGTCTGGACACAGACACCTGAGAAAAGAAGGTTTAAACAATTTAGCAGCATATCAGAGGCAATTTTATAAAGATGTCCACCAGGCCTCACAACTCAATAAAGTCCTCTTTTGGCTCCAGGCTTTCATCCATGTCCTGAGACACATAGAAATCTATTCAGTACCAGATATATCTTACCTCACTCAC
This sequence comes from Sardinella longiceps, assembly GCA_027497455.2. Taxonomy (NCBI): domain Eukaryota; kingdom Metazoa; phylum Chordata; class Actinopteri; order Clupeiformes; family Clupeidae; genus Sardinella; species Sardinella longiceps. The sequence continues at coordinate 9,780 of JAODXP020009773.1, read as the reverse complement.
GTCAGATGATGCGCTACGTAACTTTGAGGCACTTCCGCGCAACGATCTGATGTTGAAGCCCTTCAGAGCCATTTCAAGCCCAATATTTTCAAACCGAACCAATCAGGGCTGCTGTAGAGGGTGTGACGTAGCGAAGAAGCAACCGTTTTGAATCCAACCAATCCAACAAACGTAACCAGCGTCATCGGTTGGTTTCGATGTGATTGGCTGAAGTGTATGTCAATTAAATTGATGGACAAGCCGTTTGTCCAGTTAGATTCAAGGATTTCTGGCTCCTGAAATAACTCGTCTATCGTTGATCATCAGATGTTCGCGCATTAGCGCTACATCTGACGTGAGTGAGGTAAAGATATATCCTGGGTCCCTTCCATTTTCAGGGAGCACTGCAGGATGAGTAATGAATGGATTTCTGCAACTATTTATCTAATGATGACAGTTTGATCTTGATTTTCTAGCCATACTGGGGTCATTCTCCAACTTCTCATCCAGGTGCTGCTTGAAGTTGCCCTCATCATTGTCCTAGGCCTTGTTTTTGCATGGTACCTCACTGGACTAACTATGTCAATCAGTGCTGACCTGACTGCCTCCTGTGCTGAGATGCTGCCAAGTTGCATTCAGACAGATCTCTCTGTGTGTTAACAGCAACTATGTGTGCCTTGTTCCAGTTCCTGAGTCCCTGGGAAAAGAAAGTTTGTTTAGTATTTTTGCGCCCCTTAAATCAGATAATATAAATACTGCCTGCTACTAACAACAAATTCTTAAAATTTAATTAAATTGAATACATATAAAGGTTTATTAAATGTCCAACTGTGGCCTACTGATAAATCAAATGTGTTGTACATTTAGACTTACAGTACATTTAGACCGCAAGCGATTCAGGCGACACGAGCAACGGAAGTAACTGACTTTGTATGGAGACGGGCAACAAAACTTGGGCGATTACTCGGTTAACTTTATTGAATGAGCTATGATGCACTTCAGTTAACTTTATGGAATGAGCTATGATGCACTTCGGCGACTTCCGATCAGAATATCGTTTTCCTCGTGTGTGAATATCATGTGACTCGTGAATATCGTGTGACTCCTGTAGAGAAGCAGGATCGAACGTTAGAATGCTGATGTCATGGGCAACTTGGTCGTTTTTGTTGCTGTGCAAAGCGATGATCTAGGGAGTCCTCGGCAACTCTTGCCAATTTATCGCTTGCAGTCTGAACATACAGTTAGGCCTGCTCAGTGAATACTGCTGCATGTTATGGTGTGGAGTTAGCCTAGCTAAAGTGACCTTTGTTCATTAGTGGATTTTATCGGTGGTGGCAATATTAATAGGTATCGCCTACTACACTGCCCAGGAATTTACCTGTACCGGTCCCGAAGCAGAAATCTACTTCATCCCTGCCTTGTCACGTTCCATTTTAAGTTCCTACCTGATGCATTGAGTTTTAAAGCTGTATTCGGCAAGTCTACGTAATTCCGAAACTTAGGCCAAAAAAATCTAAATCATACACCTCTCTGGTCCCTCCCCTAGTCTCTATGCACTCCTCAGCAGCCTTTCGAACCCCTACTTCGCTGTAGCAGGTTGTCAGTGGCCTTGCTCACAGCTGTGATCGACAGGCAGCTATCCCTCCCTCCAAACATGGGGTGCGGCCCACCCTAAACAGAACCTAGATCTAAAGCTCTTTAAAAAAAAATTGCCACTGTATGAATTGCTTTAAAAAAAAAAGTCAAGAATTGTAATGGTTGTATTTGATACTATATGTTCTGAGGTCTAGGACTAATCTTATGTTATTACTAATGAGAGGGTTTGACATAAAGCCTGTTTGAGTTTCATTAATGATTTCTCCAAGGTCTTTTTTGAGATGTCTCGCAAATACTAATGCAAACAGTTTGTAATCTGTGTTCAGTGGAGTGATGGGTCTCCAATTTTCTGTAATGAGGGGATCTTTGTTTGGTTTGCAAAAATAAAACTGTAGTTTGTTCAGTGAACGACACCAGTTTCTGTTGGGTTGTTAAGAAGTAAATCTGAGCGGTAGTTTTTGTTTTTCGAGAGGGATCCTCATGAGTTTGAGTCTTCAAAACCGGCCTGAGCACCCGAAACCAACGACACACAATATTACCTGAGAAGCTTTCAGAGTAACCAAGGATACTTTTAAGTCCAAGGTTATCTCCACAGTAGGGTTGTTAATGAATAATCGATTATCGATTATTTGTTTGTTAAGGCTTGTTCGAATAAAAATTAAAGCTTAGCGAATAATCGTTTAATTTATTGCGCATTAGAGCAGCTACATCTTCCGGTACGCTATTGCGCAACAACGAGGGGAGGTGAAGGAGGTTAGGAGGAGAATAGCAGTGTGGGACAATTTCTCAAGAAACATGGGCCTATAGCTTATAAATTTCAATGCAATTACAGTGACACTGTTACCTACCAACGTCATTTAAAATGCGGTCTGATACTGGAGAACTGTTCTCATATCAGCTAGTTTGGCAAAAAGTATGTGCGCATTGCCTAGTCGCGATGTTTTCTCCGATGTGAAGGGAAACAGGCATGCTGTTGATAAATTGGTTACTGCTTATTAGGGCTACGTAATTTGAGAAAAAAATGTTATTCGTTATTTAACGTAGCCTACTTGGCTACTGAAGGCTATTACAGAGCGCGTCAGTTTTTTAATTGTCTCTGCCTCGGAAAGCATGAACGTGTGGATCCACTGGAATATGCATACCTGTGCCTTGCTCGCCCGCTCTCTCGTCCTGAGTTTGAACAAAACTATGTGAAAGTTCTTCCTATCACCAGCTGTTATCCGTTGGCAATTTTGGTCAGAAAAGTTCCATATTTCGTCGTGCATTCAAAAATGCTCATGATAGCCTATGCTGCATTCAAAACACAAATCTAGCCAAGAGCTGGATTCTTATTTCACAATCTGGGACGTCATTAAGCTCTGGATAAAAGTACAGTCGAAAAAAAATATTTAACAGCATAAACAAAAGCTACATTAGAGCTCTAATAACTGACGGTCAATTCCTTCACGAAATCCCTACACATCGCAACCAGGTCTACACGGTTGATGTGGTGCAAGTTCGCACCTTAATGCACACTGATCCTTTCGCTCTCATGCTGCGGAAGGCCAAAATGCTGTATTTCCTTAATAACTTTGGAGAAATATAAGTCATTTTATGTGCGTTTTTTTTTTTACATTAATTTGCGTACAAACCCATGTATGTAGATGGCTCTGAAAGTGGGCAAATGACGTCTTTTTTTCGCAAATAATCGATTAACTGTTTGTTAACTTTCTGAATAATCGAACATGAAAATTTCTGAAAAGTCCCAACCCTACTCCACAGACATGTGCCACCCCTGCTTTAATGTTACCTTGAAACTGTGCAGTTTCAACCTGAACACCATTCAACTCCATATCATTTATCTGACTCACAATTGGCTCAAAGACAGCATTCGTTCCGTAGGTTTTCATATCATCTGTCTTGTACACAGCAAGGAGGAAGTGTGATTTCAGGCTCGACAGGTACTCTGGTGACAAGCTCTTAATGGTGAAATAGATTAAACCAACTTGTGAACTGACGTTTTTGAACCAAGTGGATTTACCATCTCACAGTCATCACAGTAAAGCACTAAAGGAATAGTCACCTCATCAGAAAAGAGGCTGTTGGTGGCATAAATGGTGTCATCTCTAAAATCCGCAATTGCAGACCTATGACCCTCTCGCCATTGTAAAATTTTCTCCATCGTGCCTGGACTTTTCACGGTGCGTTTCAGTGTTGATTTTGGAGGAACACACTGAAAAGTATCACGCACTGCCACCTATTTCACAATCCCTGTCTGCCTGTCTCTCTCTTGGGATATGAGAAGCCAGGAAGAGGTACTGTCTCTGGCTGTATGAAGTTTCCTGTCTGGGTAAAGTATTTCATTTGTTTGTGGTCGGTTTCCAAACTTCGAAATGGCTCTGCTGAAGTCGTGAAGTGGTTCATGAGCTCTTCAGCCTCTGAACTACCAGCATGTCCCTTTGCTTTTAAAAACCTCTCTGTGTAAAGCTTTAGGTCTCCAACAATGTTATTAATCATCAATGCTGCTGGTTTCATCTGTTGTGACTTTGATTCTAGTAACCGTTTGGGATGATCTTGACCTTAGCCGTGCTATGAAGAGAGCAATTCTCTCTTTCATGAAGTCTACCTCTAAGGCCTCGTTCAGATTGGCATCCCAAATCCGATTTTTTCATATCCAGATTGTATCTAGAATTGATTTCGGGTGGTCTGAACAGCAGAAAACCACATGAATTCCGATTTTTCCGAATCTGTTACGCCCTACATACCCATGTGGTGTCAATTGCGATTCATATCGGATATGCTGCGATCTGAACAGCTTTTCCACATGGGATAAGATTTCACCGTGTCACTTGCGTCATTTGTCACGTGACACAAACATCAACACGTGGAATGCAGATGGACGGAAGTGAGAGATCAATGTTAATTCTCCTTTTAAAAAACAGTGTCGTTTGCTATAACAACGTGTCAGTGCGCGTTATGGATTTGCCGCAAGTTGGAGTTTACCTCGCGTGTGGAAAGCAAGGTTTACCTCGCGTGTGGAAAGCAACGTCAGTGAAAGTTTTCAACCACGCATCAGAAAGGCAACTAACAGCTGTGCTGGACTGCATTGATGCACTGAAATAAAGATGAGTAACTTTATTCTTCCATCTCTGATACTTCCTTGTTACTTGTAGCTGTGTGCTACGGCCCCACTTAACCATCTGAGAGAGAAACAACCAGCATTCTACCCTCCGCGGGTTTGTTTATTATTTGTGGGCATGATGCGTTAGGGTACCATAGTAACCCACGTGGATATGGCAGGTGATTAGCGGACATGGAGATCCGATATGACAAGCAATGTGAACGCGGTCGATAGAGAGATCTGATGTTGATCAGATATGCTAAAAATCAGATTTGGAGTGCAGTCTGAACATAGCCTGTCTCTTCACATTCTTCAATCTGTTCATTTTCTACATTTATTTCTGGTACATTAAGGAGACTCATGGCACTGGTCTGAAACCTCTTGTAAAGTTTCAAAATCGATACAGTGACCCAGCCAATGCCTGCGGAATGATTTGACTAAATTTTTGCTGACAACCATCCTCAGCACACTGAAAGTAATTTGACGAAGTATGAATGTTATATGCCAGTTTCAAGTGATCAAAATACTCACAGACAGTACGTCCTGTGCTCTGCCTTCTGCACATAAAACAAGTGTAACCCATATTTTTTGTCTAGTCTAACACACCCATCTTACCTCACGCAACTTTCTTAGATTACATGCAATCTTTAGTCGTGGTCCTACATGGGGGATGATAATTGACAGGGCTACTGTCGTCCAAAAAGATGGCGGATCAGCATGTCTAGAAATTCAAAATCAGATTTTCTGCTTCATCATCAACCCAACTCAATGGGTTGCCATTTTTACCCAATTGTAAGCCTTGTTTGGGTCAGATGAAAATTGTTGTACTTAACCCAGCTTGTGTGGTTATAACAAGTACCCTAAAATAACCCCACAGTTTTAAGAATGTGGGTATCTGATTGATTAAATCTTGTTTCAATGTAGTTGTCATTTCATTTTTATCAATGCATTCTATATAAGAGGGGTTTCAAGAATATCCCCCCCAACAAAATTCAGTGGATAATCCGTTTTCGTCCATGTTTGCCGCATCATAGATTTCATAGAGCCCTATACAGTGATCATATACTGTATGCTATGTCTATTATCTTATGTCTATCTTTTTTACGGATGCTGGAATTTCCTATGGGATTTGTAAATTATTGGATTCCATTTTTATTAACAATTTATGCGGTGTCCCAACTTTTTTGGAATTCGGTTGTAGGCTACATAGCGTCGCTAGGACCGAAGTGAAAACGGGAGCCGTCGCAGCTTGGTCACCCCTCCGCCTCCCTTGCGGCTCTTAAGCAGCTTTGGGCCGCAAGCAGAATGCAGCCCAGTCCCTGCTACCCGCATCCAAGAGGGGTGAAAATCCGTTCCCAGCGTAAAACCGCTGCTGTCTTCCGAGCCGGCTGTTGGTGATGCGGCTCAGCATGAGCCTGCTCCTGCCTCCTCGCTGTCCAGACGAGCTCTACCAGAGACTCAGCGGGAACCTGTAACCCCCTCGCCGATCCGGTGGAATCCGCCAACAGCAACCACTGCCTCCCCTCCAGCTGCTGATGTACGACTTCCAGCCTCATCGCCTCGTTGCTGAACGATACCAGCTCCAGGTGTTGTCTCCGAGTCAGCGGTGCCTGTATTCGATGATGTACGACTTCCAGCCTCATCGCCTCGTTGCTGAACGATACCAGCTCCAGGTGTTGTCTCCGAGTCAGCGGTGCCTGTATTCGATCATCGAGGCTCTGCTGGTCTGGACGCTCGGACTGTGCCCTCCCCCTCAAACAACGCGCCTGGAGCAGCCTCCAAACCAGCTGCTAGGAAGCAGCTGCAACGGTCGTCTGAGCCATGCAAATGCTTATGCTCAAATGCTAACCCAAACGAAATTATCTCTCTTACAAACGAACAAAGCACAACTACAACAGTCATATGTCCAAAAGATATGCACATTGTGCAAGATAAAACGGTTTGTGTGTCAAAAATACCTCAAAATAGTTAAGTTACAGTCACTCAAGTTTCAGCAAAACCACCACTACTGTCCGCCATTGCTCAGCCGGTAAACCCGCGAGGGGAAAGATTGCGGGAATTGCGAGAATGCGTTGAATTATGGGATTGAAGTATCCGAGTAGTGAGCACCTCTTGTATACTGGCGATTTGGCCGCCATCAGTATGCCATCAGTATAACATCCGGGAAACTTTTGCATACTGGTAAAATCATATTTTCCACGTACTGCATACGACATACTACTTCATGCCAGGATCAGTATACCAGTAGTACCCAGTACGCATTTTCGAACACGGCAGTAGTCACCCATTGTTTACCCGGTGCCACAGTATCCACCATTTTTTTTAAAATACAGGGGCTTCTTCCTTCACTCCCGGTCACTGTAACCAGGATTATAGTTCATGTTGGTACAAATGATGTTTGTCTGCATCAGTCTGAACTCACTAAGGGCGATTCCTCTGCTCTTTTAGACTTTCTTGTGAATTGTGGCAAGATGGTTTTTATCTCTGGGCCAATTCCGACGCTTGGACACAGGGACTGGCGTTTTAGCAGAATTCTCAGCCTTCACACTTCAAAAGTTGTGTACATCGAATACTTTGCACTTCATTGACAATTTTAACTTGTTCTGGAACCGTCTGTTGCTGCTTTTATACTCCAGGATGGCCTTCACCCAAGTGCCCTGAGCTCACGTCAACTAGCAGCTAACTTCCTGCACACTGTGCACACTTTCCGAAACGCGGCGAACTGACTACAATCTAACCCCACTCCGGAAGCACCCCTCTCCCCCCGTCTTCCGGTTCATCAGAATGCAGATCTGAGAACTGCCGCCCCCTGGCGCTCACCCACAGCCTCATACTCCCCTACCCCACCTACCTCAGTGGTGGAACACAGCTCAACCCCGACTCTTGTCTCTCGCTCTAAGCGCATTCCAGTGCGCTGGACTGTCCCCCCCCACGAGCTGGAGGCTCAAGATCCCTGGTCAACAAATTTATTTTAAATGATATTATAACGTCCCACAGTCTTGATTTTCTATTTATTACTGAAACTTGGCTTACCACCGGTGATCTCTCTCCACTTGTCGAACTCTGTCCACCCAATTAGTTTTTTAAACACGCCTAGGTCCACTGGCCACGGAGGCGGTTTAGTCACTGTTTTTAAGAACAGTGACAAGAACAGATTTTTGCCTTTAAGTATTTACTCTACATTTGAAGTTCAACTTATAAAGGTGAACATCCATGCCCCTGTATTGAGTGCCTTGGTATATAGGCCTCCTAAGCTCACCAGAACTTTTATTCAAGAATTTTCTGACCTTTTGTCAGTTATGGTGTCATGTATGCATGCATTAATGTATGCTGTCCAGAAAAAAACATGGTTACAGATTTATTTTAATTTTATAGACTCCTTCAGCCTGACCCAATCAGTATCTGGCCTTATACACCAAAAAGGTCACATTTGGTGTTGATTTGGTGTTATCTTCTGGTCTTGTTGTCTCTCATCCTGTCATCACTGACATTACTGTTTCAGACCATTTCTTGATACAATTTGAATCTCTATGGTCCCCCCACTACAGGTATCTTATTTTATCCTAAAAGGTCATTACAAGTCCTATCAGCTCTCTGTGAAGAAGGCAAGGGATGAGTATTTTAGCAACCTAATTAATAATGGTGCAAATAGTCCCAGAATGCTGTTTAAGACAATAAATTCTTTATTAAGGTCCTACATGCCCCCTTCCCTCCAACGAATCATGTGAGAAATGTTTAAAGTTTTTCACTGACAAAATGGAGAACATTAGGGCCAACATCCCTAAATTATCCTCTACCCCCTTTGAAAGCCCCTCTTCACCACACACCTTCCAACAGTTCTCTCCAGTTACTCCGGTCCAACTGTCTGATGTGGTTTCCCACATGAAGCCGACTCATTGTCCCACAGACAGTATTTCCTCCCGTCTTCTAAAAGACGTTTTCCCATCACTCTGTCCTTTGATTTTAGCCATAATCAATAGTTCCCTGGCTACTGGTGCCATCCCCTCCTGTCTTAAACAGGCTTCTGTCCAGCCACTTCTAAAAAAAGTCTAACCTAGACCCAAATCTAATTCTCTACAGAATTATCGTCCCATCTCCAAACTACCCTTTTTATCCAAGATCTTAGAAAAGGTGGTCATCACCCAGCTCTCCTCTCATTTAAACACCTGTAATATTTTCGACAAATTCCAGTCTGGTTTTAGGGCCTTGCACAGCACAGAGTCTGCTTTATTGAAGGTTGTCAATGACCTCTTATTGTGCACTGACTCAGGATCTGGAGCCATCTTGGTCCTCCTCGACCTCAGTGCTGCTTTCGACACCATCAATCATGGCATCCTCCTAGCTCGTCTGAAAGATAGTGTTGGCCTCCAGGGTCCTGTCTTACAATGGTTCTCTTCTTATCTGAAGGGCCGAACATTTTCAGTTCAGATGGGAAACTGCTCCTCTTCCTCAGCTGCCATAAATTGTGGGGTCCCTCAGGGTTCCATTTTAGGTCCCCTTCTTTTCTCTTTGTATATGTTACCCCTTGGGTTAATCCTGCAGAGGCATAACATTAATTACCACTGTTATGCGGACAACACCCAACTCTACCTGCCTGTGACACCCGATCCCACCTGCTCTTTGAGCAATCTTTTGGACTGCCTAAATGACATTAAATCATGGATGGCTTGCAATTTCCTCCAACTCAATGACAATAAAACTGAGGTCTTACTACTTGGTTCCCCCACTTCCATCACCAAACTCTCAAATTCCCTTGGTCCCCTCTCTAGTAATGTCCATAGCGTGGTTAGAAATCTTGGTGTTTTCCTGGACAGCTCCCTGAACCTTGGCAAGCAGGTTAGCAGTGTGATTAAGGGTGTTTTTAACAGCTAAAGAACATAGCCAAACTTCAAAGCATTAATTTTCACACAGGACCTTGAAACAATCATTCACGCCTTTATTACATCCCGTCTAGAATACTGCAACTCCTTATATTCAGTTTTAACTCAGGCTAATCTAAACAGACTACAGCTAGTACAGAACACTGCCGCCAGGCTTTCACAGGTACCAAGAAATCGGAACACATCTCCCCAATCCTAGCCCGTCTGCACTGGTTACCTGTCAAA
>JAODXP020009772.1:7500-10000 GCA_027497455.2 Sardinella longiceps | reverse complement strand
TTAACAACATTTATGTTATATTCTCTCTTTACAGACACTAATCGGTTGAGCTTCTACAGCTTAGCCTCTGTGTGCTTGGGCAGCTGTGTGTGTTGTGTTGTGTGTGTGTGTGTGTGTGTGTGTGTGTGTGTGTGTGTGTGTGTGTGTGTGTGTGTGTGTGTGTGTTGTGTGTGTGTGTGTGTGTGTGTTTGTGTGTTTGTGACTGTGACACCTCTTTAGTCAGCTAATTGTGTTTGCCAGTGTGTCATCAAAAGTGTACACCAATATGCTTAGAAATCTCCTGTCTCTCATCAGTGACACACACACACACACACACACACACACACACACACACACACACACACTCAAATAGCCTACTAATTTACACACACACACACACACACACACACACACACACACTACACTTGTGACAAGAATCTTGTCCCAGATACCTCCTGTGCAGTGATGAAGGTTTGCTTGTAAACGGTGGATTAAGCTGTGGAGTCCAAGAAGTCAACCTGTGGGATCCACGTTATTAGTTTTCTTAGGGTGCTTTCACACCAACAGCATTTGGTGCGCACCAAACTGTCCATTCGTACCAAAAGTCCTTAGTTCGGTTCGTTTTCGTTGGTGTGAAAGCGTCAATCGCACTCGGGTGCGCACTAAATCAAGTGAACCGAGACCTCCAAAAAGAGGTGGTCTCGGTTCGCTTGAATCCGTACCAAATACCAAACTCTGGTGCCTTCATTTCCTCCAGGAGAAAATGCCACTACGTCACTCGGACCAAGTTTGGTTCGTTTGCCGGTGTGAAAACAGACCACACTGCTGTCTGTATGCTACATTGTAACAATTTCACTGCTTGGTCCGGACCAAATAACCGAACTAGCTGTGTGAAAGCGCCCTTAGTTTAGTTTGGCTGTATTTGTAGTCTATATATGAACTGTTCTTTTATTACATAAACTACATAAACTTTTATATAACATAAACTTTATTTATCAAACGTTGTACAAAGGGTTCAGCAGTCTAATCATATATGATAGGATAACCTGAACCCAGGATCTATATGCAGAAATGTTACATTGTGTTTGATTAAATGTATTGCTCCTGTTCAATAAACTGCAATGACTGAAGTTAAAAACAAGGGTCGTACATCCACAGTGTTATTATATCAAGTAACCAGCAGAGGGAGTATGTGAGTAGTGAGTTCACTCTCATGGCAGGAGTAGCTGCATATTGTGTCATGTATAGCAGTCAAGGTGTAATTTTACACAAAAGTCAGTAGTACCTTATTCAGCAGTAGTAGTAGCAGTAGTACATTATTCAGCAGTAGTAGTAGCAGTAGTACATTATTCAGCAGTAGTAGTAGCAGTAGTACCTTATTTAGCAGTCATTGGTATGGTGATTGTGTTGTCACAGTGTGTTGTTGACAAAAATGTCATGGGCCCTCTAGTAGAGTGGTGATGCCATTGCCCTTTTGCTGTCAGGATCACCGGTTCAAGATCGTTTCTGCCATGCAATTTGTCAGTGGGCTAATCAGTGAAGAAAATACTTTAGAGATGTGAATGCGTGTGGTGGAACAGAGTTAAGGAACATGGCTACTGTGTTACACTTTATGTGTATGTATCAGACAGAATGGGTTAGTGGTGGGGAGAATGTCTATATCAAGTCTAGTTGGGGAGGCTGGCTGTATCTGTCGCTGAAATGGGCCAATATCTTTGGTAAATTACTATTTTTATGTTAATATATTTTCTTATATAAAAGGGGTAAATAGTAAATTGTAATGTCATTATGTGGATTTTGATGTTTTAATAGCGTCACCTAGTGGTCATATTGGTGAATAGCACACTAATTGCAATAGGAAAGTTTTGGCCTAGTCATGTGATTGACGGTATGACTTTCCGTTGGAACTATGGAGCTCATGGTGTAAAGATGTGTGCTAGAGTTTGAGAGTAAAGCGGCGCACGCGGTATGAAAATATGTTATTTTTTGTGTATTTCATGTTTATTTCATTATTTCATACTTTAAGTTTCATTCACAGACTTTCATAAGAAATTAATATTGGCCAAGATGTGATATTAAGATGTCATATTTATTTTATTTCAGTTTTTCTTTTTGTTTTGGAAGTGTTTGAGGTCAAAATGCATACTTGTAATGTACTTCAATGTGTGAAAGAGACAATAAAACTCAGTCAAACATCAGTTGGAACCATGCTTTTTATCTGACCAGAAGAATAGCTTTGGGAGCAGCTACACTGGCTGTATCAGGTCTAGTTGATGCATCCTTTCAGGTGGTTCAGTAATGCACTTTGTCAATGGCAAAAAACTAACTTGCTAACTGGTTAGTAACTGTGATTTTGGGAAACATATCTCAGAAATGAGCTACTTATACTGTACAACCCTGGTCAACACTGTTCAAGGACAGATCTTCCTAGATCTCAGAGGTTCTATGCTGTTCTAGGTTAGAACACACCACTAAGGTAGCCTGATTGCCATCGACTTTCAAAGCTCTGCGAGACTGGTCT
>JAODXP020009771.1:0-14593 GCA_027497455.2 Sardinella longiceps | reverse complement strand
CTAATTAGCCAGCACATTATGGCATGTCTTGCACAAACTCAGCTGCCATGAAGAAATGTCAAAGACTATCAAAGTCTACTTGAGAGCTCAAAGAGAATATTTTTTTTTTTGTTTCTTTTTCTTATGAAGTCACAGGAATAGACATTCTTTTTTCTTCCCATTATGGGATTTCGGAGAGTGTGTGTGAGAGTTTTTTGTGTAAGCTTTCTTTTGCGTCAGTCCATTTTCCTGGACTGCTTTGAGTGTCTGTCCATCAAATGTGCTGCTACAGCAATCCTGACTGATGAATTGTTTTAATCAAGATCTTCTTGTTCTTCTTGTGTGTGTGTGTGTGTGTGTGTGTGTGTGTATATGTGTGTGTGTGTGTGTGTGTGTGTGTGTGTGTGTGTGTGTGTGTGTGTGTGTGCTTGTTGGATTGTGAAATGTGGATGAACTCATTTCCTGATGTGTTTTGCTGCACACTGCAGTTTGACTGTGACTGAGTTGTTCTATCTCTTTAGCAGGTATGAACAACATTTTTGCTTGGCTCAAACAAGTCAGCTTCTCTCTGACATCACTCTGAAAGTCCGTAATCAAGAAAAGAGAAGAAAAACACGCACAACCGTCTAAAAAAGTTTCTGGGTGCAAGACCAGAAAAGTTACATGAAAAATTGAGAATAAGATCTGCACACCAAGCTCCCGTTATTCTTGATTTATTGTGACGTTTCGGGCAACCCGCCCTTCATCAGACATTACAAACATATAAAAGACCCCAGTTTAAATAGCCTACCCATGATCCCACAGGTGGTTCAACCCCCAACCAGGAGATCCCCATTAGTGCTGATCTCCTGGTAAAAGTGACGTGTGCAAAAATGCATAGCGCATGTATCATATTTACAATATATACAGAAATATACAAACAATGTTTCAGAGAGAAAGTACAAGGAATCATGACAGCATCTCACCCAGATACATACAGATATACAGCTAAATCCAAAATCAAAGTCAGCCAATCATTGCTCTAATGGAAGAACAGATCATACACATCACTCTAGATCCATGCAGCTACAGTATATACAGATAAATCCAAAGTCAAAGTCAGCCAATCATTGCTCTAATGGAAGAACAGATCATACACATCACCCAGATACATACAGATAAATCCAAAGTCAAAGTCAGCCAATCATTGCTCTAATGGGAGAACAGATCATACATGTCACTTAGATACATACAGATAAATCCAAAGTCAAAGTCAGCCAATCATTGCTCTAATAGAAGAACAGATCATACACATAATTACAAAAAAGGTCTTAGGTCAAATTCTTCGTTAAGTCCCTTCGGGGACAGAGTGTCTAATGTATAAATCCAATACGCCTCTCTTTGAGCAACAAGTTGTTGATATCCCCCCCTCGACTGGGTGGTTTGATACGTTCAATGCCAATATATCGCAGGGAAGCTACAGTATGTGATGCATGTGTGAAATGTAATGCCACAGGACTTTTGCTGTCATGGTTACGGATTGTGGACCTATGCTCTGCAATCCTAGTTTTAAGTGATCTAGTGGTTTTGCCTATGTAGGCTAGCCCACATGGGCATCTCAACATGTAGATTACATTATTCGTGTTGCAGGTGATAGTGCCACGAATCTTGAACTCTTTGCCTGTGCGTGGATGAAAAAAAGACTTTGTTTTATGTGTAAAATTGCATTGGATACAGTTGTTACATTTGTAGTTCCCGCTTGGTGTTTGGCGTAGAAAGTGCTGTGTGTCTGGGGGGTGGTGGGCTCTCACCAACATGTTTCTTAAATTAGGAGGGCGCTTAAACACCACTTTTGGAGGAGATGTAAACACTGAGAGAGCAGCGTCTGACTGTATGATGTGCCAGTGTTTATTGATGACAGACTGAAACTCCTTTGCAAGTGGTGAGTACTGAACAACACACATCAAGTTGGGTCCTTCACGGGCCTGTCTCCTTGTTTGTAGGCAGTCGGATTGGGACAACCCTGAAACCGTCCCGTGCACGGGATACCCACCGTCTGTACTGTCTCTGACTATATTGGCATTGAACGTATCAAACCACCCAGTCGAGGGGGGATATCAACAACTTGTTGCTCAAAAGAGAGGCGTATTGGATCTATACATTAGACACTCTGTCCCCGAAGGGACTTAACGAAGAATTTGACCTAAGACCTTTTTTGTAACTTGTAATGTCGTGGGTTATGCTGTTCTTCCATTAGAGCAATGATTGGCTGACTTTGACTTTGGATTTATCTGTATGTATCTAGGTGACATGTATGATCTGTTCTCCCATTAGAGCAATGATTGGCTGACTTTGACTTTGGATTTATCTGTATGTATCTGGGTGATGTGTATGATCTGTTCTTCCATTAGAGCAATGATTGGCTGACTTTGACTTTGGATTTATCTGTATATACTGTAGCTGCATGGATCTAGGTGATGTGTATGATCTGTTCTTCCATTAGAGCAATGATTGGCTGACTTTGATTTTGGATTTAACTGTATATCTGTATGTATCTGGGTGAGATGCTGTCATGATTCCTTGTACTTTCTCTCTGAAACATTGTTTGTATATTTCTGTATATATTGTAAATATGATACATGCGCTATGCATTTTTGCACACGTCACTTTTACCAGGAGATCAGCACTAATGGGGATCTCCTGGTTGGGGGTTGAACCACCTGTGGGATCATGGGTAGGCTATTTAAACTGGGGTCTTTTATATGTTTGTAATGTCTGATGAAGGGCGGGTTGCCCGAAACGTCACAATAAATCAAGAATAACGGGAGCTTGGTGTGCAGATCTTATTCTCAATTTTTCATCACTCTGAAAGTCATCATCAATATTGTCAATATCCCCTATGTCAGGAGCATTTTTTTTATCCGATTATCCTGTGGATTGAGATCACAAAGTGAACAGGGCAAGGAAAATAAAAGTGAGTTATTTCCTGTTTGCAGTTCAGGTAGTCTTTGCGAACGGTTTGCTATTCGGTCTTTTAGTTGTACCAAATTTTCTTGTTCTGTCAGCACTTGATGATCTGGACCAACAGGACTGAAATGCCTTGAACTTTTCCTTTAGAGGTGAAGTAAAGAAGAACTTTAAAGAAGAACTTTTTTGCATGTTTAGTCTAGGATGAAATAGAATTATCAGCACCAAAATTTTGATGATCGGTCCTGTCTCAGAAATTAGGCTCATTTAGAAGCCCTCCTGTCTTCTTTAGAATGGTTTGCTATTTGCATGCATAATGTCCTTAAAACCTTTAAACATAAGGCAAAAAATGTGGTTGGTTAGTGATTGGTTGGTTGGTTAATGATTAATGTTGCCTAACACATGCCTTACAAGTCACTAATACAGGCATTAATTAGGTATATATTAATGGCTAATATGTGAACCTTAAAATAAAGTGTAACCGAAATGTCTTATGCAACCTAAAACTAGAACGTCGGCACTAATACTCCCATTCATCGCCAGGTGCAAGTTTGAATGGGAGTGGTGCGACGCCGGGCTATTAGTGTACGCAGGCCATCTTTATGTCCACACCAGTGAGGAGGAGACTCATGCTGGGCCTGGAATCAGGTGAGCTACCCTACCCTGCCCTACCTGTGATTGCTGCACCTGGCTACATTACAAAGGCCAGCGGGATTCTAGCGCACAGCAAGTGATTGTTCAATCCGCCGTGTGTGTGTGTGTGTGTGTGTGTGTGCAGGGGTTAAAGTAGGGGGAAATGTGGGGGAACGCAGTTCCAGCACCTCAGATACATGAATAATATCACCCGATTCTTCTATACATTTTTTGGTTTTCCCCCCTGCCAAATCCCACTTTAATCCCACGTTGTGTGTATGCGTATTGTGTGTGTGATGTTTGTCCTGCAAAACAAAAAAATGTTAGGCTACTTGTGTACTCCTTTGGCTCCACATTGTATGGCTCAGATAAGTGTTCTTAGTAGCACATACAATATGCACATACAATTTCTTGTTGTGCCATCGAGATCCCTAATCCCTTAAAGGAATATTTCACCTTTTTAGGAAAATTGTTCATTCATCCTCTTCCCTGAAGTTACATACTGTATGTGAGTAAAAGCATTTTGGGTCTCAGTGCATGTGCTTTCCTAATCTGGCAACCCAAATTTTAGCTTTAGCTTAGCATGGACGCTGAAATGTAATGTAGCTAAAGAGTTGCTATCTGGCTACTTTCCATTCCAGCACTTTTTCTAAGCTAAAACTAAAATAACGCCTGATTTGGGGTTGTCAGACTAGGAAAATGCATGCACTAAGACCAAAATGCTTTTACCCATGTAACTCAAGGTAAGAGGGTGAATAAAATGTGGAGTGTTGTGATTTGTGTGGTGTCTCTTACCATTTCTCTTTTGCGTGTTGCTGTTTATCTGTTTTATACCTGTACTGTTTTGGTGGTGTCTTTTACAATTTCTCTTTTGCTTGTTGCTGCTTCTGTGTCTTACACCTGTACTGCTTTGGTAGTGTTGTTGTATGTGTGTCTGATGTTGGTCTAATTGTCTTGTAGATAAGGTTTTCTCTCTTTTTAATGCAACTTTCTTTTAGTGCTGCCTTTTCTTGGCCAGGGCTCATTTGTAAAAGAGATTATAATCTCAATATGATTACCCTGGTTAAATAAAGGATAAATAAAAAAATAAATAAATAAGTGGAGTATTCCTTTAAAATATGGCTTCATGTTATTGTGAGAAGTGAACACTCCCGTTCATTAAAACTGTTTGTGAGAGTTAGAGCTTAGGAACGCCGGTGTGTTCACCGGGTAATCATCGGGATACATATCACACCTAGCATTAACCAGGACCCCCAATTAGACCCTTAAAGTAGAGCCTTGTTAATTCTGAGCAAGGCACAGCCCATAGTTGAAAATGCAGCGTGTTATTTCCTCGATGAATGTGAATGTGTTTTCGGGAAGGTTGTATCAAGGTGGTGGCACACCATTGTTTTGATTACACCTAAACCGCTCTTTGTCTGGCAAATAATTTGTTGCTGTTTAGACATCATTAGTTTGGGTGACGAGAGGGCGAGGATAAAAAAGTGTGTGTGTGTGTGTGTGTTTGGGTGGGGGTGAGTCATAGCCCGAGGGCTAGATGAGCCCCGATCAAAACCAGTCATTTAATAATGACCTCTATCATCAAACAGGGCCACTTCACAAACAAACAAACACACACACACACACACACACACACTCAACACGCATACACATACACACACATATACAGTAATCATGAACACACACACACACACACGCACGCACGCACACACACACACACACACACACACACACACACACAAACACGTACACAAACCATTTACCTTAAAGACATCCAATCATCCTCAGACAAATGCATGCTTATTACCTTGACTCTCCTATGACTCATTTTTGAGGAACAATCTCTCATTCTCTCCTCACACACAGGAAAATGCACACACACACACACACACACACACACACACACACACACACACACACACACACACACAATACCATCTGCTTCATTCATTTATTGCAGGCTTTCCTGCAATGCACACATAAAGCACACAAACATGTGCAAAATGAGATTTATGTAGCTCTATCCATCATAGTCCTCATAGCTGTAACCAAGGCTTATGGATGAAGGTAGCAAGAGGTGTGTGTGTGTCTGTGTGTGTGTGTGTGTGCGTGCATGCGTGTGTGTGTGTGCCGTTGGTTTATGTATGCATATGCATGTTTCTGTGACACTGTCTGCACCTGAATTCATTATCTAAACTGAGTTATGGCAGACGCTTACCTTCCCATAATCAGCACTGAGAGATTGTTTATGGTAGCTGTGTGCTGGGAATATGAAGCATGTGTCAAAGAGAATCAGCATAGATACTGTATATTGTATTGTTGTATTGTGTTGTATTATATTGTTGTATTGTATATACTGCATATGATTCTTTCGGGCCTATACCTACAGTAGGCAATGTGATTGCTGGTTCAGCCTCCTATTTGGATTCTACCAAATCTATTCACATGAGACTGTTCAGTGTGCATTTCAGCTTGTGCTTTATTTCAGCATTTTCTTTTGTTTTGATGTTACTGGTTCTTCTCCTTACCAGGTAGGAATCAGATTTCACATCTAGTGTGTGTGATTGATATAAATGGAATCAGGGAATCATATGTTTTTTGTACTGGAGAAACAGGCCTACACTTGCAAAACAAAAAGAGAGAGAATCACGATTTTCAGCGTTTAATTTATGGCAGTGTTTTCAACAGGGCTTCTTTGTGTGATTGTGCTGTCGTGATCCCAGTACCACACATTAAGTACAAGTGTCTGAGACGAGATGTGAAAACACAAGAAAGACAAAAGAGACAAATATGCCTGTTAACCACCATGCAATGCAACAGTGAGAAGCTCTTGGAGATGAAGGGAGGGAAAGTGAAATCCTACAATAAAAAAGGAAAATAAAAACATGAGTGAGAGGCGTATAAAAGAAAGGGTATAGGAGAAATACAGAGCACGTTGTGTGAAGGTAACAGTACAGCCACAAGAGAACGTTTTGGTTGGTTGCTTCCCTCAGTTATAAGAGAACATTAGGCTCTGTTGGGTATCTGCATAACCAAGAGGGAACACTCTCTAAACGTTAGTTCTGAGTTTGGTTCTAACTATTGTTCAACTATTGTTATTTTTATATTCTGTGTGGCAAGAGAGAATGTAGGGGGAGAGAAACAAAACAAAAGAAAACAAACCAAAAAAAAACGTAAAAGAAAAAGTGTATAATAAGTGGATGAGGCTGAAAAAGAGAAGTGGAGACGAAAAGTGGCAGTCGGCACAAAACTCATCAGAGAAACAGAGAAGGGGAAGATGAGTATGAAGGATGCAGAGGGTGATAGTGGGAGAGTTGAGATTTAAATTGGAAGACAAAGAGAGAGAGAGAGAGAGAGAGAGGAGCGAAAGGAAAGGGAGCGATAGAGAGATAGAATAGAAAGATAGAGAGAACAGGTATGCAAAAGTGAGGGAGAGAGAGAGAGAAGAGGAGTGAAAGGAGATAGAGAGATAGAAGATGGAATAGAAAGAGAGAGAGAAAAGAGATGCAAAACTGATTGAGAGAAAGAAAATGAGTGAGAGAGAAGAGGAGCGAAAGGAGAGGGAGAGATAGAAGATAGAATAGAAAGAGAGAGAGAGAAAAGAGATGCAAAAGTGAGGGAGAGAAAGAGAGGGAGAGGGCATTTGAGGGGGTATGGGGGTGGGGAGCACGGTAGTCTCCATCTCATCCTCTCATGGCTTGTTCCTACCACACATTGGCAGAGGTGTAAATTGAAATGCAAATGTGAAGAGACTTTGATTAAAACTCCTGCATATTAATATCTCACACACTTACTGTGGAGCTTCCCTATTAAAACCCAGGCATAATCACGCACAGCATGGTTTCATTGCCCTTATGTCAGAACTACTGGGCATAGGCCTACTGTCTGACACACACACACACACACACACACACACACACACACACACACACACACACACACACACACACACACACACACACACACACACACACACACCTCCATCCCTCACACATAGACACTACCTGTACTGACACACACGCATACACACACCCCATTATCGCTCAGACACAGATATACACATGCCTACTAGTTGTAGTAACACAGACACACACACACACACACACATAAAGCACACAAACGCATGCATACATACATCCATTTACAAACAGTATAACATGATTAAAAACAGTGCATAGATGAGCATTTAACCCAGGTGGCAACCTTCTCAACTGGTGTTGGCATCCATCTGCTTGCTTGCTTACTTGCATGCATGTGTGTCTAACAGCCTTTTGCAAACGGAGTGCCTGCATGCCGCATTACAGTTATAATTAAGGATCAGGTACAGTAGTCACCGCTGGCCAGATGTGAGCACGCTCAGACAAGACTGGAGGTAATATGGGAATATGTGTGTGTGTGTGTGTGTGTGTGTGTGTGTGTGTGTGTGTGTGGAGGGAGTGATTAAATGGATTAGTGAGTTTTACATTGCCGAAGTCACTGCCATATCTGGTGAGGGGCAGAGATCAAAGTGGGAGGAAGAAGAGAAGCTGGAGGAGGAAGACTAAACTCAATTACAGAGAGAGAGAGAGAGAGAGAGAGAGAGAGAGAGAGAGAGAGAGAGAGAGAGAGAGAGAGAGTGGGGTTTCAGAGACTGTGTTAGGCGGTTTTGTCTGCAGGGAGCCAAAATCACTATTTTCTGCATAAAGTTTACAATAATAACATCAGGTACCCCACAAGTAATATATAGACAGAGAGGAAGAGAGAGAGAGGGAGGAGGAATGCAAATGTTGAGAGAGAACATTTGAGCTTTAGGATTTTCATACTCAGCACACCAGTATAGTAGCCTGGCTTTAGCCATCCCCTTGGTCTGCACTTTAGCTTCATACAAGGAGTCGTGGAGGGAGATGATTATTGAGCTATGTAGGAACGCAAAGCCAGGCTACCAGTAGGCATGCATGTTGAAACATACCTGCAAGCATTCACACACACACACGCACGCACGCACGCACGCCCGCATGCACGCACACACACACACACACACACACACACACACACACACACTGTTACCATGGACAGGGGCATTTACAATAAATAGCTGTTTAAAATCATTAAAAAACTCAAAATCAAAATCTGAATTATAGTTTGAAAAGGACATGTCCTTGTAGGCCCACGCCTCCCCTACCTACTGTAGCTAAGTGGGGTGGTAACTGTTAATCCAGATCCTGGATATGAAGTATCAGCTAAAAAACAAACCTTGCTGTCGCAACAACAATGCCAGAGATTAAGTCTAATCCTTCCTTAACACTCTCTCTCTCTCTCTCTCTCTCTCTCTCTCTCTCTCTCTCTCTCTCTCCACACACACACACACACACACACACACACATACACACAAGCACACACACGTCTGAATTGGTTTGGCAGAGTGTGTTGGATGTTCTGCCTGACCTCTCCCAGGCTCCCACAAACTCTCTATCTTCCTGGGTGCATGCAGTGTGTGTGTGTGTGTGTGTGTGTGTGTGTGTGTGTGTGTGTGTGTGGGCAGTCTCTGCGGCCCAGGATGGGGATGAGGAAGCTGGGCAAGGCCTCGACTCCTCCCTCCCTCCCTTCCTTCCCTTCCCCTTGCTCCCACCATTAGGTCCAGGAGACCCTCGGGCGGCCTTTGTGGTTCTGCATCGTTCAAGTGTGGGGGAACAAATCTGCCTTAATCTCTCATTGATCCCCACTTTTCATTGTCCGGCAGGATTCTCTCTCTCTCTCTCTCTCTCTCTCTCTCTCTCTCTCTTACTTTTTTTTCTCACTGTCCAACCAGGAAAAAGGAATAAATGTACAACTCAGCAAAAAGAAAAAAAAAATCCAACCATCATCTTACATCTTTTCATCCTTAGGACAGCGATTTTTTCGCTTCCGATGAAAAGGCACAATAATAGAATGAGGTAGGGAGGTAGATAGTGGGAGAAGCAAAGAAAAAAAATGGAGGAATATGAAAAAAGGAAGAAAAAGGAGGGAGGGAGGGAGCGAGAGATTGTAAAGGAGGAGGAGGAGAGGAGGGCTCTCTCTCTCTCTTTTCCCTGAGAATGTATTGATTGTACGGGCAGTAGGTGAATTTCTGTAGCCGATGTAATCACAGGCAATTTGCTGAGGAGAGTCAGCGCTGGACTGGAGCCATGACTTGGACACAGAATGGAGGGAGGGAGGGAAGGAGAGAGAGAGAGAGAGAATGAATGAAAGAAAAAAGAAATATAACAATGAGCAGAAAGAAAGAGTGGCAAGAGAGGAGAAAAAGAATACTGTATGGAGAGAGAGAGAGAGAGAGAGAGAGAGAGAGAGAGAGAGAGAGAGAGAATAAAAGACAGAGAGATCAGTGGGTAGAGTCAGGCTAGGAGGGAGTCGACAACTCAGGTCATGGCGGAGAGGACAAAAAAAAAGGCAGTACAGGGTGAGGAGATGTGGAGGAAGAAAGCAGCTTGCAAAAAAACTGGGGTCCTGTGGCGAGGTGGGTTATTTCTAGAACAATCTTGATCCATCAGGAAGGGCAGAGGTGCAATTCTGGAGTGACGTGGACGTGGACCCCGTAGGGAGTGGGGAGTGTAGACGGTCGGGCGGTTAAGCCGATGGGGTTACACGAGTGCTCATTTGTCTGTTAGCCTTTTTGGCAGGAGGTGGAGATGAGAGTGCCGAAAAAGCAGCACATGGTCTAATTTGTACCCTGCACACCGCACCAGTTCTGTGCCAAGGCTAGTGTCTGTCTGTCTCTGTGTGAATGTGTATGTGCCTGTAGGTCTGTGTGTATGTGTGTATGTGTGTATGCGTAGGTGAGTGTGTGTGTGTTTGTGTGTTTTTCGGCTCATCATCTGAGCTGGGGAAATCATACTAGTTAAAGTCTACTGTGTGTGTGTGTGTGTGTTTGTGGATGAGTGTGTGTGCGTGTGTGTGAGTGTGTGTGTGAGTATTGAGGAGGCATGGCTTAGGACAAGCTGTCCCTTTCACCCAGAGAACAAATCTTTCAAGTGGGTTTTCTCCATTTGCCTTTCGGTGGCTAAGTTTGACCGCAATCGCCAAGGGCAAATCCATATCGCCAGGTGGAGCATCGCTAGTTCAATCACAGCAGGCCAGAAACAGACACACACACACACACACACACACACACACACACACACACACAAACACCTACTGCAAGGCAGAAACACATACACGCACACAAACTCTCTCTGGAACACAGCTACATTCTGTACACATCCACATGCACACACACACATACTGTACACTCAAACGCATCCACATACGCACACATACACACACACAATCTCTCTATCGTACACACCCACATACTGTACATACAAAAACATTCACATGCACACACACACACACACATACACACACACACACAGTCCACAGTACTACACAAACACATACACTTGCACGCATACACACAGTACACACTCACACACACAAACACTCTCTCTCTCACACTCACACACACACACACAAACAGTGTGCCTCCTCTCTGAACCTCCTCTCTGACTGGTCTGCACAGACAGTACCCCCATGGCTAAGCAGTAAGCAGCACACACGCCTTGTGCCCTCTTCAAGGCTGATCCTTTATTATACTTTATTGGATACGACTGGGGAGAGAGCAGAGCAAAAGTGGGCACACACACACGCACGCACGTACACACACACACACACACACACACACACACTCCTCTCTCCTGGGGCCGCACCAATGGTGGAGAGGAAGAGGAAGGTCGAGGGGGTGGCGCTGTTCATATTTGCCACCAGGATGAGTGGCGTGTGAGTGTGTGTGTGTCCCACTGTGCGGAGCGGGCGCTTTTTAATTAAGGAGATCAAATGCTCAAGGAGGCCAGAGAGAGGCGAGGCGAAGCGAGGAGGAGAAGCAGCATTTGCTGAGGGAAAGTGTGTTTGCTCATCACCGCATGGCTGCATGAGTGTGTGTGTGCGCGTGCTGAGGTGAGGGGCAGAAGGTGACAACCCTCTTGGAATGCACCTTCAGGGGCACAGAGTGAGAGCAATGAAATGAAGATGGATATGAGGGAGAGGGCTTGTGTGTGTGTGTGTGTGTGTGTGTGTGTGTGTGTGTGTGTGTGTGTGTGGGTGTGTGGGTTTCTGTGTGTGTGTGTATGTGGTGATCATGAGAGGCCTTGTGTGGATGGCTCTTCAGTCTCATCTGTGATAACCTGCGGCGAGACACAGCTTGCACTGCATGAAAAAGGGCAATTCCAGACTGGAATACTCAGACTGTCCACGGATGCACCTACTGTAGTTATTGGATGCTATGAGGGGGAAACAAACACATCCCCACTCTATCTGTCTGCCTGGTCTGTCATGAAAAAACATTTTATACTTGCTTTTTGTAGCTAAAAATATGTATAAACCGCTCACAAAAAGTAAGGAAACTTGACTTTGGCCCATTATATCCCCCTTTAATAATACCAATCCCTAAAGTGTTTTATATCATTTTTATCGTTGGTTTGTCACCTTTACAATGAGGTATAGCTTGTAAGCATCGGACAATCATGGAATGCGCAACACAGCCAAACGTGTGAGTAGTGCCAACCAAAAATGTGCCAAAATGGCCATGGTAATAGGGTTCTGCTGCATCTGATTTTGGGCCTCAAGTGCTGCCAGTCACTGGTGTGCCTAAATTAGCACCTGAGCTTCAGCAACTTATTGGGTTTGTGGTTTCTCCTATAGCAACAATACTGGTGGAAAGATGCCACGTTTGTTCCTGTGCCATGGGGGCCTGTGCAATGGGGAACCTGAGGCTGGTGTCCCAACATGTAGTGGCAGCATCATTGGTGTCAGTCCTGGTACCATTTCCAAACTTAGAACCAAGTTCCATGAGACTGCGGAAGCCAAAGACAGACCAAGACGTGGCCGTCTCAAGAAGACAACACCCCAAGAAGACTGGTGCCTCACTTTTGCTGCACTAAGGAACCGTAGATTCATTGCCAGAGACTTACAAGATTTATTCAACTGTTCAACTGCTCAAATCTTCCACACGTTACTGAGGGCCCTGACACTGAGTGTGAAGTGTATGGCCAACATGTTTTTTTGTTCTTGTCCTCATGTCTTTGGGTGAGTGCAATTTTCAATGCTCCAAGCAACAAAGGCTATACCAACAGAACAGTATAGCAGGCCATTTTGGCACATTTTTGGTTGGCACTACTCACACGTTTGGCTGTGTTGCGCATTCCATGATTGTCCGATGCTTACAAGCTATACCTCATTGTAAAGGTGACAAACCAACGATAAAAACGGTATAAAACACTTCAGGGATTGGTATTATTAAAGGGGAGATATAATGGGCCAAAGTCAAGTTTCCTTACTTTTTGTGAGCGGTTTAGATATTTTCATAATAATGATTAGGGGGATGTTTGGTAGTAGGAAATGGGAAATTGCATTGCAACCAACCTACAGTAGTAGCTAACTTACTTAGCAACTGCTCTTGGGAAGTGCACCCCAGATCTCAGATGAAAAACCTTCCTCTGTGGTTTGGTCACTTTATGCCACACGGAATAGTCGGTTACCTTGCCATATCAAACCATTAGTTGCCATGGTGAATAATCTATTTGCAATTTGCAATATCAATTTGCAATGCATTAATAAGTGAGAAGCTAGCCTTGTCATGGATTAGTTGTACATGGTCTGCTTCCTCATTGACCCAACATGCTTGCAGATATGTTAGCAATGTATCCTTGTAACCTTGATAACGACCGCTGAGGTGTCCTGCTGTAGGGGAATAATACACAAGACGAGGGCAATGAATGATACGTCATTTGTTGCCTTGCAATCAGCGAACTACTTTTGAAATTCTTTTAAACAGTATATCTGCATTTGGAGCTATTTTTGTGAATCCAACGAATTTACTCACAACATATATCAGATATGAATCTAAGATCCTCTCCATTATCAGATGGATTTGGGTGTGATGAGTCTGGCTATAAGCGAGGAATTGGAGTGAGACGGAGAGCCTAGCGTGGCTGTTATGGGCAAGCGCTGTCCCCTGATTGAAGTGATTAGGCAGTATGATTGAGTGGTCGGAGTCTGATTGAACACGGGAGGGGCGGATGACCTTTATTAAACTATGGACATGAAGCCTGCCTGTGGAATCAGCCGATCGGCAGCAGCACACTCGACTTGTCTTTAATTGAATATTGTTACAGACCAATCAGAGGGATGACTGATGCACATCAATAAGCACGCACACACACACACACACACACACACACACACAAATACTGCACTGACCCATAGACAGGCCTACATACTACCCAATAATATACACAAACATCCATTAACAGCCTTGAAAAGACTCATTTACAGACACACACACACACACCAACAGACACTGACATAAAAACTGTGGTCACTCACTCACACACACACACACACACGCACTGAGGAAGGCTTCAGCACTACTTTTGAAGACCCCTTTGGAGACAGAACTATGTCAGATATCACGCCCAGCTTGTCAGGATTAATCAAACACACACATATACACACAGAGAATGTGTGGTCTATAAATGAAAAACCATACATCTCAGAACACACACGCACACGCACACACATACACACACACACACACACACACACACACACACACACACACACACACACACAAACATACCTACCTACGCAAGATCTCCAGTGACAGGAGGCTGTTAGTCTTGACAGCAGTGGTAGATGCCTACATGGCTTCGCTCACCACATTCCCACAAAAAAAAACAACAGGAAAAATGAAACCGAAATGAAACAAAACAAAACAAAACAAAGCAAGGAGAGGGAGTCCGTCCAAGGAGCTGTGCGTTGCGTAGGGGGTTGTAAATTCCACCTCACTGATTGGCGCCAGGCTACAACTGTGAAAAGAAAATGTCATAAATGGCAGAAATAAACTGTTAGTGACAGTCGTGTTTTGCATGTATTTGAATTATGTTAAACTGAGCTGATGGAATCATGTCCATCGAAACAACAACAACAAAAATGAGTCGTTAGTAGATATGTTTTCTGTAATTTCAGATTCAGATTTTAATGGCCA
>JAODXP020009770.1:0-15022 GCA_027497455.2 Sardinella longiceps | reverse complement strand
ATAGCCTTTTTTTCATGTACTACTTCCAGAATAACGTGACAATTCTACGAAATTTTACTTTAAAAGAGTTGCTGAATAGCTTTAATAGTCTGCAGCTCAGGTCTCAGGTGCCATTTATCCAAAATCTATGTTTTTCAGTTTGCTTTGCATCCAGCTGCTCTGTTGGCAACTAAATGATAACTTATCATCATTATGTTGGGACAGTGGGAGGAATTGCATGTGTCTAAAGGCAGCTTCAGACCAAAGATTCACAACAAGACTGTCTGTAATGTTAAAAAACCAGCCACGTTCTAAAACTCCGAAACTGTGATTTGACATGTCGATTGTTTAGCGACGGCTTGAAACAGCTTCAAACTGCAACAACATTCAACGTTTGATTCATACCACCACAATTCCTCTCTAAACGGTTTTGTGTTGTCACGACTCATCAGTCTGAATTATCCTTAAATGTCATCTAACAGTATTTTGGTTTTATGTAGACTAGTTAACATTATCTGTAATCTTTTAAACTCTATAATCTATGTATGACATGCCTCAATGATGTTTAAAGACACATTACTACAAAGTAGTAATACTAGAATGATGTTTCATATAGGGAAGAAAAGTGATCCTACAGTGATCCGAGAGGTATACCAGTAGCAGGCCTTGTGTGGAACCCTGCAAAAATGGTGCATATATTGGAATTAAATAGAATCCACAATTCAGCCTGGTCGGCCGACTAACACATGCTGTACTGACTGTACAGCTGAGCTAACTGTACAGCTCAGTCTGGCGTCTTTTATCTCCCACTTCCCTGAGGTGGAATTTAATGGTTCGGAGTCATTCAAACATAGCCATGTTGTATGAGTCTGCTGACTGCACTAGATAGGGAGTGGAATGAAAGTATTTGGAACTAGAAAAGCGCTCAGAGAGCGCAGACCTGGCAATGTGGTCATAGACACAATATAAATTCCAGATCATGTTCTGGATCACCGATCGCCACCAAAATCAGTTCTAGCTTGTCCCAATATACACATTGTCTAAAAATGTCATCCAAATCTGTGCTCGTGTTCACCTTTGGTGTATGTTGCCCCAAATTGAAGTCAACAGGCTCATGGTGTTTAATAGAGCTGCGAAATGAGTGAAGATCAGATGCTGAACACTTTGTGTGCACTTGCATGCTGCAGTGATCGCATGCGCAAGTTGATTTAGTTCACACATACTGCAATGAGGGTGTCTGGCACCTTTCTCAGACTCACACAAAAACCAAAATGTTTTGTGTGAAAGCATATTGGTCTCTTTCTTTCTTTTCTTCTAATAAGAAATAATGTTACAAAACAAACATGGTGCTATTAGTAACGGTCCGTGTATATTTTGGTAATTGGATTTTCCCTTTTTGAATAGGAATTAAAAAACAAAAAACGACTGGTTTATTTGACTTTCGTTTTGAAGCCCATGACCAACAATTGAATTACGCAGCATTTTTCTTTCATTTTCATTTTTTGATTACACTTTACAAAATGAAATTCAAAGTCAACAGGAACGGAAAAACGGACCAAAAACAAGCATTATTCATTTTCTCGCACCGGAAGCCACGTGCTATATGTTGATTTAATTTCTGAATCGTCCCTGAGCCAACACAATATTTATGGATAAACATAGCCTATCAATTTGCAATCAGCAACTCAACACTCATTACCATGTGATTACGAAAAAAAGGAATCTACACAGGCAATAGGAAAACTTTAATGCAAACATCCCTTTCAACAAGTGCCACGGGAGCGCGTCCCAAAAAAAACTGAAGAGTTTTGCCACCGTCCATCGCGGAACCCTGGATGATGGACACATCAAATAGCCTAGCCTACTGTATCTAATTAAGATTTTATGCCATGTTTTTTTCTTTATTGAATGAGCTGAGCACAAATAGAACCTAACTGTTCCGCAGTGTCGGCATAGCCCATAAAAAACAATCGTCAAACAACTTAGGCTATTCCAGATGCCCCCACGTCTCTAGTAGGGCCTAAACTCACAGTCCTCACTCGTCACCACATAGGCTATGTTACCCTACAGTTGGGCTATATTATGTGTCCTTGATTAAAAGTGTCTTAGTCATTTTAATTCATTTATTCAGACCCATTTTCCTACGATGGAGATCGCCAAGGAGCTGCGTCGACCGCATTCGATGTCAGCCTAGGCCTATAGTTGATATCCGTGCCGTCAGATAAAAATATATGACAGGTTAATGATGAAATTAGTTTTTTTTTTGTATAATTGCATTCTTGCATTAGGCTACAGCGTCCACACATGCAACAGTGAAAACTGCAACAAGATCAGATCTAATGTGCATAACCATCTGTTGCGTCTTGATGGGTATAGGCCAATAGCGCATCACCTTGTAGCCTAAGCCTACAGCCCTTATTTTTATCCATAAGAAAAGGTTTGGCTGTCTAATCTGTTGTTAAACAGTGCCCAGTAGCCTTCAAATTGCCTAACTCTACTGACTTTAAACATTTTCATACTAGGAGCTCAGTCTGATTTATCTGAACATTGATCATCTCTGCATCAGCTGGCCCGACATATCGGCACAGGCTATTCGATATTCCTCTCGAGGTGTGTAGACGTTTTTGAAAATTCTGTGCTATCTTTCCGCCACTTCCAGGCTCCTCACCAAACTATGTGCTCTGTTACAAGGCTTTAGGACTATCTGCTGTAGGCATATTGGATCACTCTCCTTTCCCGAACAGACAAGGGCTTTCTAGCCTCACAAGCGCCTTGAATCTAGCCTGACATAGCCCGACCATACTGCTGTACTGTGCTATACCGTGAATCGCAAATAGACCAAAAAACAACTGTCGGTGATGGGCGGATGCGAATTTGAGCCTATATGGTAAATAATAATAATAATAAAAAAAAACTTTGGCGCAAATGGCTGTGGGACAGATGATGAGTTCTGCGATATGGTTGTGGATGAAATAATAGCCTATCCGCGCACCTCTATAGCCAGCCTGCCTCCCTCCTGGAACCCCTGCCCCTCCTTTGCCACCCTGAGGAAAACATTCTGGAGCAGCCACTGAAGACACCTCTGTGCTGGCCTCCTAGTGGAGCCTCTCTCCAGGCCTGGACCCTGGCTCTCTCCCCTTGGACTTATGGCCCTCAGCTCTCTCCCCCCTCAAACACTCCTCCACCGACTCCTCACACATCACTACCCCTATACCAAGCACTCTCCTCCGGGGAGAACACCTCCACCAGCTCCGGGGGGAGGGACACGCCCACTTCCTCGGGCAACCCCTCAAGTTCAGAATTTTGCACAAAATTATCTTCCGCCCCCGCTTTCCACTGAAATGCACGCATGATGACAGGCCTTGTTTAGCCAATTCTATAATTTCTGAGTAGGGCTCCAAAGACATTATTCTCGCTTATTATTCTTGCATTAGCCTATTCGCGCTTACAGTCTGAATGGCGGCTTCCGGTGCGAGAATATGAATAATGCTTGTTTTTGGTCCGTTTTTCCGTTCATGTTGACTTTGAATTTAATTTTGTAAAGTGTAATCAAAAAATGAAAATGAAAGAAAAATGCTGCGTAATTCAATTGTTGGTTTTGGGCTTCAAAACGAAAGTCAAATAAACCACTCTTTTTTTGTTTTTTAATTCCCATTCAAAAAGGGAAAATCCAATTACCAAAATATACACGGACCAGTAACATTTTATTATTTCATTATTAAGAACTTGGTACTAGCCACACTGAAAATATTGTGCATGATCTATTTTATCATTACGGAGTGATTGTGTATGTACTTTATCCCGACACTGCACTGAACTTGCACATTATTAGGCTTTTTTTAAATGTCTGGACTTTTGTTTTAGTTTTACTATTAACCCTATTTGTTGTACTGTTTTTAATTGTTATTTATTTAATTGTGTATAACTTCTTAGGTTTAGATTCCCTGTGATTTATGTGATGTATTGACCAAGCTAAGGAGACATTATTTCAGTCTTTTTGTGTACTCTAGCACATAAACAATGACAATAAATTAATCTTGATTCTTGAATCTTATTTAATAGACGGGCAACTTATACACAAATGACAAATGGTGGTGTGAAACACAGCACTTTACTTCATATCAGTGTTTGCCATTTGATATGCAGTATAATATAGGGAGTTCTCTCTGTGTCACTGCAAGGCAAGAGGTCCTTGGCCTGCAATTTTGCTTTACTGATTCAGTAAAAGCTGAACTCTTCTTTTCTAACTAAGCTGAAAACTGAGTTGCAAACTTGCCCATCCTAAGGCCTTTCACAGACACACATCTTGATATTTATGTGAATGGATATTTGTAAAAGTTCAAATGCCTGAAGCTTTTGGTAACGCTTTAGATTACGACACATATGTAAAATACTGACTAAGGAGTAGGTAAGAACAATGTAACAAAAAGTATCAAGGGATAAATACAGTACTTCACAAACGATGAACGCCATCTAACCACTGTAATCTGTGCAATGTTGCCTTTGATGATGCAAGGTTAATTTAACCTGTGGGCTAATTATGACCGCCGCTGCATAGCGAGCGTAGCGGTCATATAATGATTGTCAAAGTTTTTTTTTTTTTTCTCCCGTCATCTACTTCCTGAATTTTTGGTCAACGATTCCCGGGACACCGTAACACCGGGGCACATGAAACTTGGTGGGCATGTAGCCCCTGTAGACTTTTACGGAAAAATTTCGTTTGGTCCCCGGGGGCCACTCCATCTTTGCGTGGCCCCCGTGAAACCCCAAAATGCAGTTTTTCCTAAAAAACTACCTGACCCGTGACATTTAGGATGATGAAATTTTTATGGAATGTTGGTCTCAAGAGCCCACATCAACTTAGCTTATAACCAGTCATTTGTGATTTGCACCCCCATGGTAAAAAATTAAAATCCAATATTATACTGCTTTAATTGCCCCTATCTTTGGATCAGATGCTAAGAACTGCACCAAATTTAATGTGTATGATGAACCTGACATCTTGTGGGAATACGTCAAATTTTGTGGGATTTCATCCATGGGGGGCTATAAAATAAATGAATTTATATGTACATTTAATGACTGTACAACTATTGACCAGTAGATGGTGCTATTAAGTGAATGGTTACTGGGTTACAAAATTCAAATAATCATTTACATCATATGTGCTCTATATAAGCCGTTCAGGAAAAAAACCTTGAATATATTGAATGAAACTCCGAATATATTGAATGAAAGAAAACCTTGAATATATTGAATGAAGTCCTGAATATATTGAATGAAACTCCGAATATATTGAATGAAGTCCCGAATATATTGAATGAAGCTCCGAATATATTGAATGAAAGAAAACCTTGAATATATTGAATGAAACTCCGAATATATTGATGAAGTCCCGAATATATTGAATGAAACTCCGAATATTATGAAACTCCGAATAGGCTATATTGAATGAAGTCCCGAATATATTGAATGAAACTCTGAATATATTGAATGAAACTCCGAATATATTGAATGAAACCCCGAATATATTGAATGAAGTCCCGAATATATTGAATGAAACTCTGAATATATTGAATGAAACTTGCCTCATCCGAGGTCAGTGCCAGCGGCCATCTTATGTGTGTCACAAGTATGGAAATGCCTGTGACCAGTCAGTACTGCTTGGGTGGAGTGGTTGGCAATGAATGAGTAAATGAAGCAAAAATATTAAATAAATTACAGTTTTATTAATAATTTCATTGATTGCAGCTGCAAGGTAAAATAGTTCAGTTAAGTCACAGTCAGTTATTTTGGCCGAGTAGTAATTAATCCAGCCACGTTACCACCACCAGTGAACAGCACAGGAAGCGGCAACGATCCCACTGAAGCTAGCTGCTACGCCAACCTTCAGTGGGATCGTCGCCGCTAGCTAGCTGCTACGCTAACCTTCAGTGGGATCGTCGCTGCTTCAGTGGGATCGTCGCCGCTAGCTAGCTGCTACGCCAACCTTCAGTGGGATCGTCGCCGCTTCCTGTGCTGTACAGGTGGTAACGCAGCTGGATTACTACTCGGCCAAAATAACTGACTGTGACTTAACTAAACTATTTTACCTTGCTGCTGCAATCAATGAAATTATTAATAAAACTATAATTTATTTAATATTTTTGCCTCATTTACTCATTCACTCCACCCAAGCGGTACCAGAGATCCTTCTTTACGGAGATAAATCATGAGCACCCACTTCCTGGAGTCATGAGGCTAATGCCAAATAAGGTAGTTCTGGGCGGCACTCGAATTTATGCAGTGGAGAAGCTCATTCTGTAACATTGAAGTCTATGAGAGAATCCAAGAATTCCACCGAAATTTCTGGACTTTCATTCAATATATTCTGAGTTTCATTCAATATATTCTGAGTTTCATTCAATATATTTGGGACTTCACTCAATATATTCGGGACTTCATTCAATATATTCAAGGTTTTCTTTCATTCAATATATCCGGAGTTTCATTCAATATATTCAGGACTTCATTCAATATATTCAAGGTTTTTTTCCTGAACGGCTTGCCATAGTGCTCATATATAACTACATACACACATGCGCACGGGTACACACACACACACACACACACACACACACACACACACACTACATACTGTACACATAAGCACACATGCGCACGGGTACACACACACACACACACACACACACACACATAAACACACACACACACACTCTTATACTTGTACACAAAAGCAAACTCACTCATGCAGACACACATTTATAACATGAGAGAGATACAAACAAGTTGACAAGCATCATATATATGCAGAGAATGTGCAGAACTGAGCGGCGGTCATATTTTGTACCGCCAAGCGGTACATCTAGTTCTAATACCAATACACCCATCCTAAAGGTCAAACTTATTTAAAAAAAAAAAAAAATCATTGATGAACACCCCCACCATTAGATAGACATCACTTTTACAGTTTCAGCCTTTCTCACAATTTCAGATGCACCAAACTCTTCATCATTAGTTTAGGCAGTATAGCATTCTCTCCACTTCATCCCCACAATTTGCCTGATTCCTATTTTGTAATTATACAAGCATTACACACAGTTTATCCTTGTTATTTTTGGTTATTTTGTTCTCACCTAAGGCACTACCCAGTAGCTTGTGTGTCATAATCTATAGTGTTCTTGCTTTTTTTTTTTTTTTTTTTTCCAAAAGCCTCTGTTTATGCATGCACAATACAGTAAGTGCAAAAGTGTGTTTTCAGTTCTCAGAACCACTAACACGACTGAAGGACATGATTGATTAACACGCGCGCACAAAGCCCTAGACCTAGCAACATTGAAACAGATACAAGTATGTAACTGAAACTCACACACACACACACACACACACACACACAACTTAAGCCCCCCCCCCCCACACACACACACACAATCTCACACTTACAGACAAAGGAGCGCTTTAGAAAACACAAGTGAGTCGGCAGAAGATGAAGATGGAGTCTATACACTTTGCTCTGATATTGTTGGAGACAGGACCACATGGGTGAGTTATGCAGCTCTATGACTTATTACTTCCATTACAGTATTGCTCTTTTGAGTTTAGTTTAAGAATAAGAAATTAAGATCTCCTCTACAAAAATGTAATGTATATCCATTCAAATGTGTTCTAAAATAAAAATAGTGATTTTATTGTGCATCCAACCTAATAGATTTACAGTTTTGTTTTGGATGTTTTGAACATTAAGACACTTTCAACTTGCCTCATCTTACCTGAATATCTAATTTAAAAATAATAATAATAATAATTAGGAGAATTGTATTTATTGCTTTTTGGAGAAGAACTATTCAATTATAACATAAAAGCACAAGAAAAATGTAGGTAAACTGTTTTTTTTAGGCTACTAAATAGCTTTGCAGCACCTCTATTATTTTGTCACATTGTTTTCATAATATTGCATTATTACACATTAAAATAAAATGTCATATAACAACAAAATTGTTATATAACAAGTGAATGCAATTTCTGTTGCAAAAGAATAGGCAATCTAATTTTCTCTCCTACGCTATATATAAGTATAGAAATTAAACTGCTGACTGTGTACCAAAATACACACAACATAACAGCCTCTCTGTAAAAATATACTGAATGTAATTTCTGTTGCAATCTCTTTTTCTCTCTCCTAGTTGACAATACAAGTATAGAAAGATAGGCCTATGGTAAATTGCAGACTGTGTACCAAAATTTCAGGTATTATTATGCAGACTACTTGGAAATTCTTTAGCAAAGGAGAAAAAAATAGCTTATTGTTCCACATGTACCCAGAGATCTATGCATGTAAGAACAATTGTTGATTTTACAAAATACTATGTAACTTTTATATGGTATTATTTTGGTATTAGATTGTTACAAAGTCCGTGCTGTAGATTCACTATAAGATGGGCTCTGGGGCAGCACACCTTTTGAAACGTTTTTATAGGATTTTCAAGACAAGCTTTTTCAGGCCCATTTTAAAAGGAGTGGCATTGATACACTCATTTGGTTACATTAAGAAATCCAGGTATCGTTGTAATTATAATTTTAAACAAATGTTTGATTCACGCCCATGCTGAAAAAGACCCTTAACAACTCCAGTGCCTGTGTTTCATTTTACACTAAGTCAACTATGAATTGTCCCAGGCAGCTATCTTTCATACACAGTCATGTAATGGTTACACTGACAGAGAAAATACCCACATGGTTGTTTGGTTCACTTTCTCAGCTAGAATGACCCATTGTATATTTATTTAATTCCCTTGCAGGTGTCCAAGGGAAAACCCCCACTGTGTACTCCAGCAAAGGCAGGAATGCTACTATGCCCTGTGCCCATGTGGCTACACCTAACTGCTCCTCCACTACCTGGCTTTATAAGGGTGATGGTGTCAGCATGGAGATAATTACAAATGGCCGTATAAAACATGACGCTGCCTCATACAAAGCCAGTAACAGACTGACTCTCCTCCCCAACTGTTCTCTCCACATTACCAATGTCACCACTGAGGATGCTGGAATCTACACTTGTCAGAAGTTACAGAGAGAGGGCAAGGTTTACCTGACTGTTCTTCAGGGTAGGATACTTCTATTCTGCTACACAGTATAGTAACCACTGTAAGTCTTTATGAAGTAGCCTTCAGAATTAATTATTATATCAAACCATATATGAAGTTGTTTTTTTATTGAATATAGGCATGTTTACAATAGGCCTATATGAGTCTCTAAGACAACTTGAAACAGGAATAGGCTATCATAGCTTTAAATCAATTAAGACAGATGTGTAAACATAGCTATTTTTGCTTCCTTCACAGTGTTGGGTGAGGGAAACGGCAGTACTTTGACTGTTTCATGCCACATGCATTCCCCAAACTGGTGTTTTAATCAAGCTCATAAATATGGAGCCCATCTGAAGTTGGTGGATGAGGAAAGGGAAGAGCTGAAGATCAGCAGAAATGACCATAGTAGCTGTAACATCAAACACACTGTTAGGCTCACAGACAGGGTTCGAGTTAGGTGGGAGCCAGTGGGAGCTGAGCTCCCATAGAGAGAGGTCTGGCTCCCATGAAAGCAGCAAACTCAAACATCTGTGGGGGCTCTGACAATACAATAGTAGGCTATATAATATTTTACTGACAAATAAAGTTATCATAAGCGGGGATCAAACCGAGCTATGGGAGGTGGAACCTTTTTATGGAGTTGCGAGCGCGCTCCCGCTGGGAAGCGCTTGTTACAGGGGTGTTTTTGATCATCTTTTCTTTTTGTGTTATTGCCTTATTGGCATGCTGTTATTATGTTCTCTGATGATAAAGGGGCACGGTATGCTTGCGCAGTTGCAATGTATAGGTTGTAAACATAAATCAATGTCTTAATTGATTGTAAATCATGATTTGGTTGTGACCGATAGTTACCGTGCGTAACAGTCGGGGTTTGCCTCTGACGCGAGAGGATCTAATGATGGTATGTTATATTGCCTAGTTTGTGGGCCTTGCCCCTGATTATTTTCAGTTTAAACAGTGTTTTGTTTGTTTAGTTTGTTTGTTAATTTGTTATGTTATGCACCCCGCCGGTGGCCTAATATAAAATAAAAGAAAGACGTCTGCATTATTCCGTTTCCATGCCTTGAGTCTACCACCCGCCGGACACACTCCGTTACAATGCCACTGAAAATGTGGCCGCTTGCTCGTTTCAGTTTTAGCCTACTTCAATAAAGCCAAACATAGGCCTACTGTAGCTCCAGATAGTAAGATAATGCGCAGCTCTCCCTAGGTCAACCTCTCTCCTAGATATTGCTTTAACCAGGCTATTCCGATCATGCTGCGCATGATGTAAACTTTATTGAGGATTTCGTGCAAGTAGCATATTCACCGAAATTAATAAGTGGCAGTTCACCGTTGTGCATAACATTCAGCCAGAGGTCCGGTAGAGAGAGAGAGAGAGAGATAGAGAGAGACATTGTCAACTTCTCACATTGTAAGGTCAGTGCTTGCTTCCCATTACATTCAAAAGTCCGCAAAGCCTTTACCGAACAGACCCCCCCCCCCCCCCGCAATTAATTCATGGGCTCCCACGAAGATGGAATCATAACTCGAACCCTGCTCACAGATCTAAACTCCATTCACACTCAAAGGACATGGACATGCCAGTTGATTGCAGGAGGGCAGGTTCAGACCTCTGCCACCCTTACCAAGATGATAGGTTAGTGATATAGAAGGTTTGTTTATGACCTACATTCTTTGAAAGTTGTAAAGTCTAACACAGTTCTATGTTCACACACATGCTTTTCCCACCTACAAGTAGTCAGTGTTAAGAAGTTGAGTTAAGAAGTTATTGATTATTACCTTCACTAACTGTGGAGCTCAAACAGCTGAGGCACAGCGTCACTGCGTACACAGTATATATCTTCTTGGACATGATGGGCCTGTTTGACTAAATAGCCAACCCCTTGACTAAGCTAAGATCCTTTGTTGAAAACAAGATGACCCCAGAAGAACTACATTTTGTTATGTATTTCTTATACATATTATTATGTATTTTTGCCTGCGTCTTGCTCAATCATATCATAGTGTCCACACCCCCACCACACAAAAACTTTCTGTTAACTTGGTAACACTTGAATTGATGAATGAGTAACACATTCATAGCAGCAGTCATAAATTGCTAACAAAAACATTCTTGACTGTTTAATACCTCAACATTCAAAACTTTTATAAATGTTGAAGACAAAATGGCAATAACTGATATCAAAATAATTGTCCATTGGTCTCAAAAAGCAGCACTGCTGTTTTCATTAAATAAAATGTAAAATCTGACCACCCGTTTTTGGAATATGAAAGCTGTTTTCTTAACGTAATTTTATCTTCCTCAGTACCAAATTCTATTTCACAGACATCAGGTGAGACAGAGAGAATCAAAATTTAAATTCGAACATTTTCATGTTTACTGTGATATGGGTGTACAATATTATGACTGTGTAGTCTGGATAGACATAACAAACAGATAAAAACATACAAACAGATAGACAGATAGATGCAGCAGATATAGAAAAAAGAAAAAAAAAACTTGTCGTATAAGAAGAACTGAGCTGCAATGTCATCTTCTCCCTCAGTACCAGTATCCACTACTATCTCCACCTCCTCATCAGACACAGAAAGTAAGTCAGGAACACCCTGGTCCCTTTACTTTAAAGATCAATGTTGTCTATCTCCTCAGAGCATACAAAGCAGCTACACATTGACCTCCATCAAACAATAAGTGATGACTCCTCTTCTTTCCCATTTTTGCTCCTTCTCTCATCAGTCACGCTCAGATGTTCCACTTGCTGGTGTTGGTGTGTCTGATTGCTCTGTTGGCTGTGGCTGCTGCACTGGTAATAGTAGTGGTGATACTCGAAGAAAAACAAGTAAGTGCTTCACACTGCAGTTTCAGATTATCTGGCTTGGGATGGTAGTGTTGGGCAGAGATGACTAAAATGCACACTTTTCCTAATTAGCTACATAAGTGGAAGTATGCACTTAT
Source organism: Sardinella longiceps (assembly GCA_027497455.2). Taxonomy (NCBI): domain Eukaryota; kingdom Metazoa; phylum Chordata; class Actinopteri; order Clupeiformes; family Clupeidae; genus Sardinella; species Sardinella longiceps. The sequence continues at coordinate 2,998 of JAODXP020009770.1, read as the reverse complement.
ATAAAATAAGACTCTGGTAAATAAGATATCTGAAAATGCTACGCAAAAGTATTGTGCTTAAGTTTCATACTTCATTACTTCCCATCTCTATGCCATTAGCCTACTGTGCTGCAAGTGGCTGTACATACTACATTCTAGTCCAAGTGGCCCCAGGGACCAGGGTTTGAATCTCCTTGTCCTATGCACTTCCAATCATTCTTTACAGTCTTATCTGAACTAAAGTATAAAAGCCAAACATATATTTTAAAGGCAATATTTTCAGATTTTTCTTTGTTAATATTTCAGGTGCTGGAGTGCGTCACAGTTCTGTGAGTTCAAATTTTGCGGGCACTCTAAAAATGTTTATGAACTTGTTCATTTGTTTTTATCCTTGTTTTTATTCCAGAACATGATCTGGAATGTATATTGTGTTACTGTGTAGGTATTGTGTAGGTCTGCGCTCTCTGAGCACTTTTCTGTTTAATTCTTGTTTAGTTAAAAATTGTTTCATTTTGTGTGACAGCTTTAGATTTGTAACCTCACAGATACCCATGTTTAGTCATATCTAAATATGTTGAAATGTTGGATGTTGGATATTTGACAGGTTTTTAACAGCATTCTTACTGTTTCTGAGCATTGTGTACACAGAGTTTATTATCCAATACAGCGGAGTAGAATACAGTGTTTCCATAGGCCTACGTATAAACTGTGTAAATTCATCATTGGAATTCCTCAAAAAAGTCAACATCTGATGCCAAAACTGTTGCATGTACAAACATTAAAGTAAATATGCTACCAGAAATGATGAAGTGGAAGTTTACTATTATCTAGCAATGATCTCTGCCATGCAGCTGAAGGCTGATCTGCAGTCTGGCAGCTCATTAATCCAACCCAACCTGGACTACTTTAATGTAAACTTTAACTTTAACTGACTTTAATGCTCCTTATTGTGGCATTATATCATTTGTTTGTTTGTTTGTTTTACAGATGTTGTATGAAGACAGTGTGATCTACGCCACCGTCGTATATGTATCTGCTGGTGTTGGTCAGAAGAGTAGCAGGCGTGCCAGCAGATCAGTGGAAGAAAATGCTATGTACACACTAGTTCCAAAATAATGACAAAATATATTAATAACATACAAATCACTTGGTCTGTCTCTTTTGCTTTCCCTCTATGTGTCTCTCTAGATTGGCAGATTTGTTTTTGGAGCAAATTGTCATATAAGTTCATTTCCCATTACAAACTGAAAAAGTAAAAGCTTCGCTAATGTTTTACCAGGAAAAATCAGAACATTGCATTATTCAATACCTATCCAATCACTGCTTTATAATGACCTGATGTAAAGCTGTCTTCGGCAAGTCTACGTAATTCCGAGACTTAGACAAATTAAATTCAAAATCATACTCTCTGGTCCCTCCCCCAGTCTCTACTACGCTACTCAGCGACTTGCTCACAGCTGTGATGGACAGGCAGCTATCCCTCCCTCCGAACCTGATTGGTGGAAGGCTATAGGGAGCGTTTTTTTGCAACCATGATTACAGTGTTTAGATGGAGCTAGATAGCCTTTTTTTCATGTACTACTTCCAGAATAACGTGACAATTCTACGAAATTTGACTTTAAAAGAGTTGCTGAATAGCTTTAATTAGTAGTCTGCTCCAGCTCAGGTCTCAGGTGCCATTTATCCAAAATCTATGTTGCTCAGTTTGCTTTGCTTCAAGCTGCTCTGTTGGCAAATAAATGATAATTTATCATTATGTTGGGACAGGGGAGGAATTGCATGTGTCTAAAGACCACTACAGACCAAAGATTCACAACAAGACTGTCTGTAACGTTAAAAAACACAGCCACGTTCTAAAACTCAGAAACTGTGATTTAGTGTTTAGCGACGGCTTGAAACGGCTTCAAACTGCACGACATTCAACGTTTGATTCATACAACTGCAACTCCTCTCTGAACAGTTTTGTGTCTGAATTGGCCTTAAATGTCATCTAACAGTATTTTGCTTTTATATAGACTGGTTAACATTATCTGTGATCTTTTAAACTCTAAACTCCTGCGACACAAGGCCTGGTGCCACATGCAACCCGCTGAGTTTTTGATCCGACCCGTGGAGCCATTCCCAACAAATAGAATAACTTTTGTCTTTTAAATTGCTATTATCTATCTATCTATCTATCTATCTATCTCTATGTATGACATGCCTCAAGGATGTTTAGGCACATTACTACAAAGTAGTAAAACTAGAATGATGTTTCATGGGAGGAAAAGTGATCCTACAGTGATCCTAGAACAGTGGTTCTCAAAGTTGGTCCGGGACCACTGGTGGTCTGAACAAGCTCAAGTGGTCCGCGACTTGATTACCATAAAAATATGTGAATTTAGCCTGTGTCATTATTTGAAGGCCAAATATTAGTTGTTCATGAATATAAGAGGCAGACTTAATTCACTGTTCATTAAAGCATTTGAAGTGCCTACTCTATAAATGATTTGGTTAAAGGGTAGCAGCATGTGACTTGGCGAGGGCGCGAGGGCAGGTGGTCCCTGAAAAATATTTTTGGGAAAAGTGGTCCTCGGTCTGAAAAAGTTTGAGAAACATTGGCCTAGAGGTATACCGGCCTAGCGTTCCTAGGCGGAGAGCCATACATAATGATAATCCCATGAGGATATGAAATGGAACCCTGCAAAAATGGTGCATATATTGGAATTATATAGAATCCACATCTACCCTCCCTATAGAGGCCTGTAATTTCAGCCTGGTTGGCCGACTAACACATACTGTACTGACTGTGCAGCTGACTCAGTCTGGCATCTTTTATCTCCCACTTCCCTGAGGTGGAATTTAATGGTTCGGAGTCATTCAAACATAGCCATGTTGTATGAGTCTGCTGACTGCAGATAGGGAGTGGAATGAAAATATTTGGAACAAATTAGGCCTTACGTAACATGCGAGCACTTGAGTCAAAGGAACCAAAAGTAAGATTAGAAGTTCCATTGACTCAATGCAAATTGCTTGTTCG
>JAODXP020009769.1:0-15467 GCA_027497455.2 Sardinella longiceps | reverse complement strand
TGAATGAACGAACTGAACGAACGAACGAACAAGAAAAGCGCCTCGGAGTGCAGACCTCCGCCACCAAAATCGAATCAGTTCTTACTCATCCCAATACACACGTTGTCCGACAATTTCATCCAAATCCCATGCAGTAGCCTACTTTTCGAGTTGTGTTGTGAGCTGCACAGACACACACACACGCCGGCGAAAAAACCTCCTTGGGGAGGTAATGAATGAGCGACAGAATATGAATCAGTGCTTACCATTTACATTCAGATGGAGATCATGACCCGCAGTTCTCCCCCGTCAAGGTGCAGAACGTGCACTCTCTGCCACTTCCAGTCTCAATCTTTCTGGTAAGGAGGCTGCACTTGAGTAGGCTACTCCATTTTTCTGCATGAGGCAATAGAAAGGAAAAAAATAATCACGAACTGTGGCTGGAAAATATTTCACTACCTTTCTCATTGAACTCTTGTTTCCAAATAATAGGCGCCAATTTGGGATTTCCCTCCACTTCAGGTAGATGCTGTCAATTTGAGTGTCCAGGGTAGCCTACCGATTTCCGCGCGCACGGCATTGCGCGCGCTTTTTCGCGCAAGGTGAAAGTGCAGGTCAGGCATATAGTCAAGCCTACAACTCCTCCTCCTACTACTACCTACCAGAGCCATCTCCATGGCTCTGCTATTAATCTACTACTAATGATAATATGGCAAATATGTAGCTCATACAGCAATAGACCTGCATGTAGCCTAAGGGGATTAAGGAGACATAATGTCATAATCAAAATAGTATAGGCTAGCTAATACAAATACAGTTTCATTCAATTAGAAATCGACATTGCTATTTAAATGAAAATAACATTGAAAAATATTTACTTAAACAAAACTAAAAAATGAGAGATAGACTTGACATTAAAAAACAGCCACATCTTAAGCCTCCTTCTATAGGGCACTCATATAGAAATCCTTGGAAACTCTCACATTTCAACCCTAGAGTGTTTTTGCTCTAAAAAAACGAATTGTCATGGAGAAAACTAAGGTCAGCGAAATTACCATATAGCCTATATGATCACTTGCCCGTTTAAGGAAAAAAATTTTCCAAAAAGTTACAAATAAAATACTTAGATTTATGGAAATAGCCTATGTATGCATTTTGTGCTTATACTTTGAGACCTGAATGCAAATGCATGCAAAAAATGTAAATATAATGGAGAGCGCCAGGTGACCAGGTAATTCATCAAATGTCAAGATGACCCTACTGTACCTGTGACATAGCCTGACCTCTAGTGATTAGCTGAGACACATCCATTTGTTTCTACCACCTCATAGGGAGGCATGAGAGGACATTTTTGGATGTGTGGGGAAATTACCAAATATGGTAATTTGCCCTATAAAGGGTTAACACTGAAATAAGACTTAGCCTAACACTAGCCCCATCTGAAAAATAAAAAAGAAAAAAACTTTTCTTCTTTCATAGGCTAGAAGTGTGTTTTACAGAAGGATTTGAAAGAGGATTTCATCAGGAAGATCATTCCAGAGAGGTGCCCTGAGGCCCTATCCCCGCCCTGTCTACAGTATGTACAATGGTCTGTGTCTTCTCTAGATGTGGGTCCTGTGCAACACCACATCAGTTCAGTTACTGAACCCTAGCCATAACCATCAAGATATAACTGTGCATTAAAGGAATTCACCACCTATCAGGCAAATTTTCTAATTTCCCACCCCTACTCAAGTTAAACAAGAGTTTTACCTTGTTTCAGTTCATCCAGCTCAGTCTGACAGTGGTGTTTTTAGCTCCAGGTAGCATGTCATTGAATCCTATGAAGTCACCTAGCATCTCACCCATATAGCGTCTTGTCTAAATAGAATCCATAGAATCCATAGAATTCCGGTGTTTCTCTCTTACACAGCCAATGTCTAATGAACTTTCCACAGGCACATCAATCAGTAAGTGGCCTGTTAATATCTCCAAAACGTTTTAACCCAACATTGGATCACTCCTTTAACTTTCGATCCTGTGCAGTCCCGTACATTCTGGGAGAGTCACTTTGTTTTTTTTCATTTAACACCAAGATGGTATTTTTAAATGGTTTCCTCATGGCGGGAATTTCCCTTACTCCACAAATACACAGTAAATTCCACTGTTTTGCACCCATTTGTTGCATATAGTGTGTGTGTGTGTGTGTGTGTGTGTGTGTGTGTGTGTGTGTGTGTGTTATGTTTGGATGTGGAAACATCTACTGGGAAACCGACCCCAGTTTCCCCCAAGTAAACCCACAGTCCCCTCCTCCTCTGTCTCTCACTGCTCCACCTACACCACTCCCACAACCCTCTGTAACTTCACAGATGTACAACACTATAAAATTAATTTCCTTTGAAGTACTGCAAAGAGAAAATGTGAGTACTGTATAGCAAGTATTTTTTATAATACTTAGGAAAGACAGAAAACCCTTTGAAAGGTTCCAGAAAGGCAAACAAACCAATGCCGGTGAAAATCAATTATGTATGAGGCTATATATATGAACATAAGGAAGGCCCCTCATTCAGCTCTCATCTCATTTTTGCCTCCCTTTAGCACTAGATGCTTAATCATTCAGTAGGGTAACAGCATTAGCTTAATACTGGTGTCATTTTGGCCACGATGATGAACCTCAAAATGTCTCTAAACACAAATGTGATGTTTTCAAAAGGCTGTCTGTCAGTAAGATGAGAAATGAATAAGACAAAATGAGAGGTTAAATACTCACATTTGTATCCTCATGTGAAGTACTTACTGAAAAGGAAATCAATTTGAGAATGTTGTAAATAAGTAGCACAATGGCCACTCCAAGCACTTCATACAGAAAAGACAATGATACTTGATTAAAGGCAATAATAATTCACCTCCTGTGACTGATGAATGGAGATCATGGAGCTCTTCACAGCAAGTGATATAGTTTATTGTGTTCTCTAACTTTCCACTAAAAGGTGGGCACCCTATGTGGTTTGGTGACATACTTTCCTCTGGTGGGTGGTGTGTGACACAGATATGGAAGATATTGTGGTGATGTTTACCACTAGTATTTATAACTCTGTTCTGGTAGCCTGACAGGCCATCCTATATAATTGAAACTCAATCGTGGCCTGAACAACGCTGCTATCTTTCAAACTACTTCTGGACGCAACAGGATAGCCTATGGCCAATCGCAGGAACGAACAAGATCGGCGAAGCCCGCCCTAAACACATAGAGCGTTATGATTAGATGTCGCCAAAGGCGTCATCCAATAAAATCCCCTATGTCTTGCTATTAGACGTACAGGCTGAGCAAATTAATTTGCCGCCGCCTGGATACGTGTAGATTTCTAGGTTACAGTTCTGGTGATTTCTCTGCCATTCACATGCCCCAGGTGGGAAGAGCTACCACAGATATAGAGTTAGATAGCAGGGACTCCCCTGAGAAATCAACAAATATCAAGAGATCAATGAGGTGTGATCTTGATCCATGGCCTGCCTGAACTAGACAAATAGGCCCATTTCACAGAAGCTGTTTTCCCATGAAGTCACAGGGTAGCACAGGTGTTACTCCTGCTTCACACTGCACACTTCCGTTGACGGATGACAGAGGGCTTGTCTGATGGACGGGGAGTCAATTTTGATTGGTTGACAGATCCATTTCTACCGGAAAAGTTTAACATATTAACATTTTGACAAGCTGGCGGAACGAACAGACCCACCAGGGCCGGTTCTAGCCTTTTTGGTGCCCTAGGCCAGATTTGAGTTTTGCCACCCCTTTTCTAAAAATATAAGAGAAAAACTGAAGAAAAAAAGGTAAGAAATGTATGTGATGCCCCCCTGATATTTGGTGCCCTAGGCGACCGCCTCGTTTGTCTATGCCTAGAATCGGCCCTGAGACCCACAATGCATTTGAAGCTCTATACAATGTCAATGGGATCCATCGACAGACGTGTAGGTCTATAGTCTGAAACAGTCATAATTGCTTGGCCCTGCACTGATCTACAGTACTTTAAGTTATTGGGTCTGTGGAAGCTCCATTGGCAGGGGGATAAACATTGTCTTTCCTTTAAATCCCTCTGCGTGCAAAAGAGATACTGTACCAATCAGAGGAAAGGAGAATTATGCTCTACATGTGATTGGTCGAACTCTCCATTTGACTCTCCAACTCTTCAGCTCTTACCAGCTGTCATGATATGCAGATCCAGGATTGGGTTCTACAGCCACACACTACACAGTGCCCTCCCCCCCCCCTTCAAAGCCCTACCCTAGACCAAAAGTTGGAGAAACAGTCATCTTCGCTTGCGATAGACTGTCTACAATACTCTAGGTTGTATTCAGACATTGGTGGTGTTTAGCCAATCACAACGCTCTACATGAACAGGGAGTCGTTGGACGGGCTTGCCGTTTTTTTAAGAAGGCTTGTTCGTTAATCTGATTGGTTGTAGCCAGTACTAAAGAAATCCCCTTCTATAGCTTTGGTCCTACCGCTTTTCAATTTGAAAAATTCTGGCCCAGTCATAGTGTAGCTTGTCAGGGTAAGCACTGGCCCCATAAAAGACTAACTGCACTAACTTTTATGACGTTCTCACTTTGGCTATTCATCTGCTACCTCTACAGTTGACTTTTTATTACTGTTCCTACACTTTAGAATAGATCAGGGGTTTTCAACTTGTTCAGTCCCAAGGACCACCATTCTGACTAAGAAGTCATCGGTGGCAGCACGGGGTTGTTATAAACAGAGATTGCAACAAAGTACTTACAAAAAGACATTTTAGCCAGCGACAACCACATTTACCCAACTATGCAGAGTTCATTCTTACTTACTCAAGACTTGGAGTGATGGACATTTTATAAAACACCTGAAAGAACAGCTGTATAATGATTCCTGCGCTTAAAGCTGTGCTTATTTCTCAAAAACACTAAATTGAAACTGGAACATGTATCACAGACACAGTCATTGATCACCAGTGGGCCACGGACCTTGAAAATCCATGCTTCAGATTGCAGTCCCTGAAGTACTGAGTAATGTTGCGTTTTATGAGGTTAAATAGGGGTTGGGGTGTACTGCTACTACTCCCCCCCCCCCAGACAGATTTCCCCATGGAGAGAGTAATAAAGTTAAAATAAAATTCTATTCTCCTACATTCTATTCCATTCCATTCTATTTTTAGAGAAACCAGAATAGAGACGCACTACTGACTACTCCCTTTAATTGCCCAATTTCAGCCTGTGTGCATATGTACATGTATGTGCATATGTACAGTGGGGCGATTATAGCCTTCCTCTGTGGAAAAGGTTTGATGCATGACAGCTAATCCATCAGGCAAAAGAAGTGATCAATATCGTGGGTCATAAACAAAAACTTAACAAGACTAACCAGCATAATTGCCCTTTTGACTCTACTTCAGAAAGAAGAATACATTTTTAGAATAGGCCTACAAAAAGATTAGAATGCAAAATTATGAACTAGCAGAACAAGAAAAATGACAAACGAAGAGAATGTTTCTGATCAAAAAGAGGAAATAAATCCAAAGCAATAAAAATGAGCCCTGGTCTTCACAAACTATTTATACTCGGACAGTTCACTCACTGTCAACACAAACATTTTCAACACCTTTTTGGATATGTTTGTTTGTCACAGAAAATTGTGCTTACACACACATTATATCGCGTGTACATTACATCACAAACATGTGTTCAGGCATAACTTCTCTAATTCCTCCCACACTGAGCTTTAACTCACACAAACTTATGCTCGGAGTTTGATTCAACATTACAAAATCATAAAAAGAGCATAAAATATACTCTCTTGGCTGATTCATGATTAATTCAATAATCACCTTCCTTTCCATGCAGGGACTAACTTGCCCCCCTCCCTATAGGTCAAGTTTATGTCATGCATTTTTGATGAATCAATGAACAACCCTGCCATTAGATCGGTAACTTTGTTTTATTCAATTCCAGGTGTGATATTTTCATGATTTCGGATGCACCTAGTCTCATGAGCTGTATAGTTTACACAAATCTCAAACGACTTTCATGTTGTTTGAGTTATTCCAGCATAGACGTATGCAGTTCTGTAGGTACTTTTATATCATTACTTGCTTCTTTGGAGCACTTAAATAATATAATTTAACTTTAATCTCCAGACATTAATGTCATGCTTTCAAAATGGTTTCCGTCTTACACCAACATAAAAATAGAAGTTAAGTTAATCTGTACTCACATTTTTATCTCTGAATACTTCAAAGGAAAGCAAATTCAGTGTCGTAAGTAGTCGCACAACAAACTACTGTATGTAGCACAAATGGCCACTTGCACAAAAACACAATGAAATACAGTACTAATTTGAAGACCATCATCAATGATAACTCACTTGCCGTCAGATTATGGTGCTATTTACGGGCACAGGTCAGTCTAAGATGTATCAGTGGAAAGCTAGCAGGTGGTAAGGGGGACAAAAAAAACAAACAAAGCATTTCCTGTGTATAGACCCTTTGTTCATTTGTTTGTATTGTAGCCCATCCTAAAATAGAAACACACATCCGGTGACAATGAAGAGCAGCCATTTGATAGCGGTGAGCAGGTGAAAATTCAAAGGGGCCCCCATACATTCTCATATTATCACTTTGAATTTTCAAGCTCATAGCTGATTAAAAACACATCCATAGATGGATGGACAGCATGCATATCAGAAAGACATTGGTAACAAATAGATTAATCATGAACAACCATGCAGAGGACTAGACAAAAAGCTCCTTTCAATATAGTGGTGTAGTAATTCTATTTAAGAAAGACTTCTATGAGCGTGTGTTCTATTTCAGTAATTCAGGGAATGGGACGACACCTCCCTGAAATGAATACAACATACAACATAACTCAAAAAGTACTGCACGGATTTAGATGAAATTTTTGGAGGTCAGTATTGGAACAATTGATTCAATTTTGGTGGTGATCGGTGATCCAGAACACCATCTGCAGTCTTTGAGTGCTCTGCTAGTTACCTCCGCAAAGGAGGTTATGTTTTCTGTCGCATTGGTTTGTCTGTTTGTCAGCAGGATAAGTCAAAAAGTTATTTTGATGAAATTTTGTTGAGTTGGAAATGGCACAAGGTGATTACATTTTGGTGGTGATCCGCATCACGATCCGGGGCCTTGGCGGAGGTTTGTACTCTCTGAGTGCTTCTAGTTTCAAATTGATTAATCATACCACAAAAAACACCACAGAGGAACCTCCTCCCTTCCTCCCCTCAGTACTTCAGAGGTGATTCATTTCTACAACTTCCTGTTGTTTCTCAAAGGAATCAACAATACACATGCAGGAGTTGTTGACATAGACTTTTTATTTATGTGCTAGCAGAGTGAATTGATTAGCAACATATCGAGTGCATAACGCTGTGCAGAAAAGGCTTCTTATGAAAGTGTTATGATAATGGATGGTTATCATCCCTAAATCATTATCATTTGCAAAGGCAACACAACTAGAACACAACTACAGAAACAATTTCAAAGGAAGGCAAACATCTAAAATCTTCCTTTTCAGTTTCTAAGCCATTGCACATCAAGCCTTCGGTCAGTGTTTCGCATCATTGTGTAAATGACAGAAATTTCCAAACTCCTCAAAACCTCCCCAAAACCCCCCAACTTGAGAGGTCTGTCTAGCAGCGACAGGCAGTTTGAAAAAATAGTCCTAGCAAAGCAAAAAAAAAAAAAAAAAAAAATCCGAAACATCCTGTCAACTCTCTACGAGGTCAATCATGTAACTGCTTACAATGAAATTAATGCAAAATTGGTGGATCATTAGGACTGTGCTGGTGATGGTCAGAAATATTAAACAAAATGTTTTTTTTTTTTTTACCCCAGTTTGCGGTCACATATGTAGAGAATGCGGCCCTCTGAGGAAAATCCCAATGTACATGCGGCAATTACAATTGAGTTTGACACCCCTGCCCTGGTCTAAAGTAAAGTAAAGAAATGAGCACAAGGCTGAGAAAGTTTCTACCCATAATGTTGCCTAGATAGGCTATCTGACATTGCTTTGTTCCATCCCTCCCCAATACACAGCATTATAGGTGGGGTATATGATGCTTTCATGGTGCACTTTTTGCTATATTTCTTAAAATTACATTCATACCTCGATTGCAAACAAACAATTAAATCCTCCAATGCAAAAATAAAATGTGTTATTCACCTGTGGAACGAGCAGGACAGGAAACAACATCCAATCATTTTAAGGAACCAGCAAAAATGATTGGATGGTGATATGTCTGTCAAATCCCACTGCCGTTTGTCCCTCCCCCTCCCGATTCGTTCCTATACTCTGGAGGTGTGGCTTCGGGGAAATCTGGAGACGGGATTGGACCTCTGAATATTTTTCTTTTCAAATGTCTAGTGTTCACAATCCGTTTTCCCTGATCACATACCCCACCTTTAAATGGATGATGTGGTTATGTGTTTTATGACCTATACTTTACCCACAGATGATTATTTATTATTTAGTCTAATGGCATCATTGTATCAATTATGTTTTTCTTGTTGGTGTCTTAGCCAATGAAATTTCATAGATTTTTCTTCCTTTTAAAGTGATAACGAACTGCTCGTAAGATCCCAGATTATACAATCAAAAACAACAATCAGCTGACCTCCAGTCCAAAGACTTGTTTGAAATTTGAACTTTTAATTTCATTAAAATTCTAAATGTATCATTATCTTTAATATCTGCAATCAGCTTCCCTGTTAGTGCTTTGAATATGTATTATATTTTTAATCAAACTAGAATTCGGCTAATCCATGTAATTTCTTGATATTTAGTAGGCCTATTAGTATTTCATGAACAAAGACTCTGTTTACATGTTGTAGGATATGGCTCAGAGTTAGTAAACTACAGAACCTGCTGCTTCAAGAGTTGCATGACTGGACCTGCCTCAGAGTTAGTGCACTACTGGACCCGCTGCCTCAGAGTTAGTGCACTACAATCCTGGAAATTTTGACCATCAAATCAACCTTTGTGTTTAAGCAATATCGTCTTTCGCACATCTAACCCAAGACAAAAATCACCCTTCTACGCTGCAATTGTATAGCTCTAATTAGTAAAAAAAATGACACTTACTATTTAGCCTGGGAGTTCCCATGCTCCTTTGCACGCTCATTTCATTTCACTCTGCTAAGCAGCATGGTGACCATGGCCGAATTTCTCGCCTGCTTTCGGTATCCAATCACAGCACAAAAAGGGACTAGTACGGCCCTCGATTGCACTTTACGTCACGTGGTGGCTCTGGTATTGGCTCTGGGTTGTGTACAGACACTATGATAGACATTCGTAGCGCCAGACCCGGCGCCAGACGAAAATTGGTGGGCGGGCACTGCGTTACTTGAGGGGGCACCAATTTTTTTTTTTAATCTGTGATAGTATATGTCAAGGACGTGTCTAGGAAAAACGGAGATACTCTTCTACTCTAAAACGGGTTTCTATCAGTGGCCTCTAGACGTACCTCTGTGCAAATTCAAATTTGCTACCACTAGGGGTACGTCTAGAGTCTAGGCTAGCCCGCTCCAGCAAGGGAGAGGGCTATTCCCCCTCCCCTTTTCCCTTCCACTCGCTGTGAGACCAAAAGCGCACCTGCACAAACCTCAGTAGCCTACTCGCAAATGTCCATTATCATTAAAATGTAATTCACATACAGTGCACATGACGAGCTAAACAAAAGAATGCATAGCCTATGGTGTCGGCGTGTCATGGACACTCTCACAAAAAGGCTAGGCCCTACTGCTTTTTCTCGAGTTTCACACAAAAGAAAATAGGCGAATACCCTGAAAACATGAGCCTATTTAATCACGAATAGAGCAAAATCGCACCATTTCATCAACAATAGATAGACTAACTAACCCATTCAAATAGATAACCCCTTCAAATGAACACATTTACCAAAAAAAATATATATAGGCCTATGGATTTATTCATCACGTTTAGATTCTCTTGCATATTCTGTGACAGAGAAGTCGGAGACGATAACGGAGAAATTAGTGGGTTTGTTTTTTTTTTCCGTCAGTTTTCTCCTATCCATTGGCGCAAGCTTGTAAGCAAAAAGACAGATCGAACACAGTGCGCCTACTGACTGTAGTAGCCTACACACTGCAAAATTGTTTCCAAAGGTCAGCTCTAGATGTGTTTGAATAAAAGCTGCCGTTTTAACGCCCGTGATCCACCAGCAAGGGAAGCGAACTCCTTCACTTCGCATTACACCGCACCGCTCATATTCGCAAATCTGTTTGTCGTGGGTGTGTTTCAAAACACAGTTGCTGTTGAGTGGTTGAATTAAGATAGCCCTCCCAATCGCGTATCTGTCATTGGATACTCGCATGCGAAAATCGCTCTCATTTGCATATAGTTGGGCATTGCTGAACTTTTTCCGCATCCACCTAGCCGCATCGCTTAACCAGAATGCTTTGCAGACGCGACGGTCGCTTCTCATTGAAATGAATAGAGGTACCGCGGTGCGAAATTCGCTTAGCTTGCTGGTGGATCACGGGCGGAATGCTTTGCAGACGCGACGGTCGCTTCTCATTGAAATGAATAGAGGTACCGCGGTGCGAAATTCGCTTAGCTTGCTGGTGGATCACGGGCGTAATAATAATAATAAAAAAAATCAGCAGCCGTCCGCGCCTCAGAGGCTACTGCATTCTCACACTGAATTGAACCAGCAAGCAACTGCAGAAGCCACAGTTGCACATCATAGGCTATTCTCTTAACAAAATGCATAGCTGAAAAACTATGTTCAATCAATGTCATGAAACTAAATGAAGTTTTTTCACGTAGTTATTGTCCTAGATGTCGAGGTTATATTTCTGATCTTTTGATTTAGTCAGTGGTGGCGGTATAACCTAAAAGTGACAGGTCCGTCGGTCCAGGGCGGGCACAAGTGCCATTCAGGGCGGGCATGGCACCCCAGGGCCCGCCCATAACGCTGGGCCTGCGTAGCGCCCAATAAATGGCTCTGGACAATCGTAAACGATACTTCCGCTACAAGAGATGCAATAGATAGGTCTCCAGACTAAATATCACTCGTGATTTTAAGTTTGGCATTCGCCAGGCTAACTTACAATTATTATTTAGGTTTATTTTCAACAGTTTTTCAGGATTATTAAAAAAAAAAAAAAAAAATTCCAGGACAGACCATGAAAAACCGTGACAATCAGAAAAACCTGGGACAGGTGGCAACACTAACTGGACCCACTGGCTCAGAGCTACTGCATTACTTCTGCACTACTGCAATAAATCAACAACACCATCATTCTAGATGTGAATGTACTATATGGGAAAAAAGTCTGGTTATACTCAAACATCAAAAAGAGCAATGTAATATTAATACCATTATTTATGTTAATGTGTAATAAGCAAATGTAAGTCTCTGCCAATTGAACAAATTTTCAATATGTAAATATGTTTATCATGTTATAGTTGTGGGATACAATTCACACCGGAAACAAACCAAATAAATATGATATAAAATGGAATGCTTAACATATTCAAGCATCAAGACGGTTCCTATTCAGTGCTTAACACCCTCTAGTGGACATACATGGCATTGCTAGATAACATACAGTACACTACTTGACAAACAATTACCAAGATGACACAACTAAGTAATTGCATTTGTTTGTATGTGCACCTCAATTTTGCATTCATCTATAATGCTTAAATCAGACCTTCATAAGCTTGTCAAGGTCAGTGTTGCCAGCCAAGGCCAGATTATGAAATAGCCTGACAAAGCCCGACCATCCGTATTCATGGTCTGGGGGTTCTTTAACCTGACGCGATTATACTGCGGAGGGGAGGGCATTCACTTCTGGTTTGAAACGATTGGACAGCTCGTCTAATCAGCTTCGCTTATTGGCCGGTAGACTCTCTACCGATGTAAACACGCCCCAGAGGACCGTTCCCAGACCATGGATACAGATGAACATTCGTATTATGGGCGGGCTATGTCAGGCTAATTATGAAATGAAGTGCAGAAAAAAATCTGCACCCTCCTCAAAAAAGGCTATACCTTCAAATGGATTAAATAAGGAAATAAGCTTTTTTTCAAAAACATTTATTTACAAAAATATGTACAAAAATATATAAAATATTAAAAAAGACTCAAATATCTCTTTAGCACTGTTCCCAATGATGTACTGCCACCCATCTCTTTTTAAGCTGCCGTTTACAACATCATGAGCACCTATGGACATATACCAGTAAAAAAAATACAAAAATAAAATAATAATCCCGACTAATGCGACCCAAAACATTGTAAGTGTAGTAACAACTTTACCTCCCAAATTCACAGTAGACTATTCTGGAATGGCATGTTGATAAGATATGCATGCAATAGACCTTTGTCCTGGTTTTCTCCGACACCATACTGATAACAGTAATACTACTAAAATAATACAAACTGCAGCTATCTCTGCCCATAGTATCACACGATGGCGACGGATTTCACATTCAGCATCTGCTGTGTTTGTTCCTGGCTTCTTCAAGAACCATCCCAGAGATTCACACCTGATGATCAAAGCAAAGCACCATCATGTTACTAATCCCCCCAAATCACATAGAAAGCTGTCCTGATTCAAAGTCATGACATCCGGTTCTTGTGACAAATGGTCAAGAACACAGTCTTTTATGATGACCACATAACGATTCAACATCTGTTTTAAAACTAATTTAAAAAATTCCAACTGAATAAATAAAAATACAATGATTTATGTACAATAATCACATGTATGGTACTGTGCTGCAAAGACTGATTTATCCCTTAGTTTTTCTAGATTGAATAATACAGGAAATGTGCACAAAGTATTTCATAACATGTAAAATGTACTTCTGATTCTAGGTTCAGTCTATGTCCACCCCCAGAAGTGTTGCAGGGTTAGCAGTATTTCAGTGACCCAACAATCAAAGGGAAATCTGAGAGTCACTGTTCAACAGAAACCCAGGGCCAAATGGTGACACCCAAAGTCCCCTGATGATGTGGCATTATCTGTTATTAAATACTACAGTATGTGCTCATTTCCAGTATTTTGTTATTGTACAGCAGGGGTCGGGAACCTTTTTGGCTGAGAGAGCCATTAATGGGACATATGTTGAAATTTATTTCCATGAGAGCCATACAATATACAGACATGTCTTTTATTCATAAATTATCTTATCTTTATTCGAAAAGTAATCAATTAGAAAAAGAGTGTTTTGGCATACTCCTCATCTGTGAATGGCTTTCCATTTCTCACAATTGCTATTCAAGTCACATGGACTGAAATAGATAGATGAATGGATAGAAATAGGCCTACATGAGAATGTTTTACATTTTTAACGTTCTCATTCTTTTATAAAAGATTTGTATGTGAGCCAGATGCAACCATCAAAAGAGCCACATCTGGCTCCCGAGCCATAGGTTCCCTACCCCTGTTATACAGTATCTGAATAAAGAAAGTGACAGATATATGTTGTATGGTCTTTACAGTACTGCTTAAACTGTGGTGCCTATATGTAACTTTCGCACTGTTTCATTGTGAGGATGTGCTGCTGGTCATACAACATCTCTCATAACAAGACAAGAGCATGCAAGAGGAAAATGGAATGAGGCAAAAATCATTAGTACTGATTCATTCATGTAACATGCACAATATTCATGCACAATATACAACTCAAATAAAACAAAACAATATCAATACACTCTTACCGTGTGTGTGGTCTGCAGGATGTGAATGATCCATCTGAGTATGTGTCACCAACACAATCATCACACACAGTATCTTTAAAGGCAGTACCTGTAAGAAATATTGCATTTCAAAAGTCAAAAATTAAATCCCTCCCACTCCATGTGGAGCATGGGGCGGTACCCATCTCCATTTCTGTATAGGCCACATGTCTGTACAAGGCAGTATAAAGGCAGTGGGGGCTGGTTCTCTAGTGATCCAAAGTATGATATTTTCCCAATCTATAGAGAGTGCCAAGTTAGAGAACCAGTAGGTATCATTTTTATGATAATCTTTGGTATGACAAACTCACAACCTACCAGTCTAGAGGAGGACGTCTACCACTAGACCAACTCGTCGCCATCACTGTGAGCAGGTGTTCAGTATCTTGCTTAAGGAAACTTGAGCCTTTTGCGCAAGGTCTGGGCTCAAAACTGCAACCTTTCCACTTTCCACTACCTCTACCACCTTTGCCACCACCACCCCGGTTTCAAATTATGCAGTCCTTATTTTTTTTTGCCAAACTTAGCTCACTCTTTATGAGGCCAGAAGGGGGCAGCAACACTATGATCTCCAAAGAAGAGATTCACACTGGATGCACCCATAACAGTTTTCAGGATCTAGTGAAACAGAACGACTACAGGCTGGCAATCTCTTGTGTTTACACACTACAAAAAATTACCTTCGGGAACCAGAAGTAAAAATGACTACAAGACCTGATCAAGGTCAAGGTGTGACCTGAAGATGAATCCTCGTATCGGTCAAGGTTTGTTAAATTCATGTTTGCCTGGTTTGTCTTCCATAAAACATTATCCAAAAAAATCAACATCTCCTCCACCTGTCTGATTGATGTATTGTCCCGGTAAGCACTTTGTGTGTTCCACAGCTCCTTGGCAGCCATTTTCGTTGGGATCAGTGCAGAAGTGACCATCCACAGGCTCACAGAGGGTGTCTGATGTGGAGGTGCACAGCCTCTTCACTCTCAACCCTATGTCTGAACCAAATACACACAAATATTTGCACCATAAGCCTCATAGCTACAACTGAATATTTTACAGACATAAATATTGATGATCAGGGAAATAAACAGAACTTACTTGAGCCACAGACAGAACAAGAAAAACACTTGGCAAGCCCGTTTGGTTTTGCAGTGAAGGTGGAGTTTTGGCATGGCAAACATGTGGTGCTTGTGAATTCTGTGCAGTGTCGTTTCACAAAATGTCCTTCAACACAAACACCATGATTCATGAGTTACATGTATTTAACTTGTCAACATCAGCAGAAAAGTCAGGGGATAATCAACCAATTGTTCCAAAGGGCTACTGCAGGGCACTGCCTCCATAGAAGACTTTTTGAGTGATGTGTCTACTAGTCTGCTACTAACGTTACTCACCAGCACTGCACATTGGACAACACTCTTGTCCAGTTTTATACTCTGCAGGACCACATGCATTCATCATCTTCACTACACACAGGAGCAAGAGGCAAAACTTGAGCTGCCTTTCAGGAATCTGAAATAGCATAGGCACAAAGCACTGGTCAGGTTATATCCAGCGCAGTAGCCTGCATGGAGACTTTTTTTTCAAGTGCAAAGCTGGCCCATAGTGAAAGTTGAAGTTGCAATGTGGTTTGAAACAGATAACGTTAGTACATCTTTCAAACATAATTTCCGTTTGACATGCTTGCTACCCGTGCGTTTTGTTGTTGAATTGAATGTAAGCAGGCTAACCAAACTAACGTAAATGGCGTGTATAT
>JAODXP020009768.1:0-15104 GCA_027497455.2 Sardinella longiceps | reverse complement strand
ATAGTTTTGCTACCTTGTTAGCGCAAGACAATTACACTTGTTTCCTTCATGCAAACTATTTTATTACATGCGTGTTTCAAATGAAGAGTTCAGATGCAAAACCCCCTAAACACCATTTTTGTGAAAATTGAGATAATGATATTGTGTGAATCCTGTGTAAATCTAGAATATGTAAATGAAATGTTTTGGGGATAAAATAAAATAAAACCTGCTCCCCACCGTGTCTAAAATATCTGTTTACAATCAAAACACTGTAAAAGCCTGATACAAAATGGCATTTTTCTCAAAAAGTGGTCAAGTGGAGTTAGGGGGTTTGCATCTGAACTCTTCAAATGCACACCGCAAGCGAGTTTGTTGAAAAACAAGCATGCGTGTGCATACAGAATTACTTAGACCCGGCTTGACCTAGACGCTTCAACTCATCTGTGCTTGACATTCATGAAATGTTTTGAGCTTGTTTACCTAGGAGAGGCTAGGTCAAGCCCCTTCGTCACTTGGCCTATCTTGGATCTACTTTGGTTTTGTGAAATACGCCCTTGGTCAAACCCCCTCTTCGTCACTTATCTTGGATCTACTTACTCTGGTTTTGTGAAATACGCCCCTGGTTTTGTGAAATACCTCCCAGAATTCACCTATTTAGTCTTACCTCCATTGGCCGTGTTTATTTTGCTAAGACATTGTAGCTTAAAAGTTGCTCACATGGCCTAAAATGCCTTCTTTTCATGTGATGGGGTGGCCATTACCTGTGTTAATTATGACCTAGCTCAACCAGTAGATGGCACCATTAGCCTTCGAATACTGTCTCAAGATGGAAATACTAAAGTGGTCTACCATGTGGATATAATTTAATTTATTTTCCTTTGCAATGGGAAAAGTGATATTTTCATGGTTGTTATATATATATATATATATATATATATCATATATACCATTGGGTGATGTGGATTGACACGCACTACCGCCGAGCTAGCCGTGTGTAACGGAGGCTAGCTAGCTCGGCTAGCTCGGTGGTAGTACGTGTAAATCCTCATCACCCAATTTCCATGGGCGCTTCTAACACGCTCAGTTAGAAGCTCGGGCTTTAGCTCAGTTGGTAAGAGCGTTCCACCCCCACGTCGAGAGTTTGTAGTTTGCGGGGTGGCGGGTTCGAGACCCGTGTGCAGACTGCATTGCACTTGGAGGTAAAGAGAAGTTCCCTCACACCCAGTCTCCTTGTTTTGACAGACACACTAAGTTTTTTGGAGATACAGTCCTAACCCTTCCTTACAATTTTCATTAAACAAATATTTAAAAAAAATATATACATTTCAATTCTCTTTAGGATGGGATTGTTTTTTTGTTTTTTTTGGAACTTTAAGATGATCTTGAATTAGAATTCTCCTAATTGTGTCTTACCTCCGCTAGCCGTGTCTCCCCAACCAGTGACCCAGCTGACCACGCCTCCAGGGAAGACACTCCCACTGGCTGGCAGACACACTGGACTGATGTAGTTGGTGAAGTTCACTGGGCTACTCAGCTGAAGCAGGGCGATGTCGTTTTCAAAGGTGGAGGAGTGGAAACTGGGATGGGCGATGATCTGGCTCACCGTCATTCTCACTATGTTTGGGTTGCTGCCTTCCAGGCTCTGTCGACCCAGATACACCTCAAGACTCTCTGCAGACACACTGTCATGACAACAACAGAGTTTTTACAACAGCATTTTCACCTCATTTGGGTTGCTTCTGCTCTGGTTCTGTCGACCCACAATCTTACATGAAAAACACAGAGACAGATAAAAGACAAACCAACTGTCATTTGGAATATAAAACTTTTTCTATTGCACTCCTGATCCGTAAATTGCTATTTGATCTACCTTGCACCATATTCCAGTCCCCCCAGGATTTCGCGGGCCTTTTTTGCGATTGTTGCGGTCAAAAATGCTTGATTTCGCGGCAGGTTTTCTGAAAAGTTGCGGCAGAAGTTGCGCAGATTTTAGGCATTTTATTGCGAGAAAATTGCGGGGGCCGGGAAAAGTTGCGGAAAGTTGCGATTTTTTTTTTTTTTTTTAAGCAGCACTATTTTAATGTGTTTGATGATGGTAGGTGGTTATCTATGCAGTGAACAATGCCATATTGCAACTATAGGTTTTCTTTTATCTTGAGGTTGTTTACCATCTAGAACTGCAGAATGCACATCATGGATGGCTGATGGCAATTATGGTTTTAGTTATCAACCCTTCATATGACTACATTCCATCCAAGTTCATCTGTAAACCAGAACAAAATATTATATTTAAAATACATCTTATATAATGCAAAGTGGTTGTTGCATGTTATCAATTTCTGCTTCATATTCATCACCATAGCCTTAATCATATTGGGCTTGATTGATTGCACTGAGTAGACTGTATTTAAGCATTAGTAAAACTGTGGTATACCTAATGTGAAGCCATTGTCAGGGAGCTAGCACTCTTTATTGAGAAGCTACAAATGAAGTAGTTCCACAGCAAGCCATGAGCTGTACTGTTTTATACAATAAATAACTTTTGTGTGGCAATTACTTGGCTGGAAGAAAAAAAATCTGCTTAATTTTAATGCAAAATATAAAAGCCATCTAATAAGCTTTGTACTTCATACAAGCCAAAACAAGATTTGATATCTTAAAACATGGAAAAGATGCAGGCTAGCTTACACAAACTGAAAAATGTGGTTGTTCTGAATTCTGATAAACCTAAAGAGTGGGAACCAACTTAATGTGCATTTAGTGTCCTATGACAAGGGGGCTCGGTCAATTTTGTCGAATTCTTCGTGGAGATAGTTCTAGTATAGCATACATTAGCAATAACTTGCAACTCCGCTTGAATTCGTCATTTATCTAAGTGGGATGACTTGTGTTTTCGAATCCACACGCGCGCACACATGGAGGGAGAGGGAGAAAGACGCGCGCAACGGAAGAGGGCTCATTCAGTCCAATGCATAATATAAGGTAACACTTCCCTAACGTAAATGGCAATAGCCTAAATGATGATTAGCAGCTGTTTTGCACAGTAATATTTGCACCGCAAAACAAGGAGCAGGAAAAGCTCCCGTTGATATTTCACTCGCGAGTGATATTTCGAGAAACCTTCCAGGAAGTTGCGGGAAAGGTGCGGTGATTCCTCAAAATTGCATGGCCGCGATGAAGTGGCGGGGATTGGTTGAAGTTGCATTGAAGTTGCAAATCGCAACATCGCGAAATCCTGGAGGGTCTGATATTCTGTCATTCTCATATCACCAAACCAGGTTCAGCACTGGCTTTTTTGCTGCCCCGTTTTACTACAAATACTGAAAAGTGACATTTTTCTCTGTGCAGTCCCTGTGTGTTTCTGTTTGGTGCTTACCCCTTAAGGAAACTGTGGGCAGCTGAGAGTACACATCGCCGCTAGTGACAAAAAAAAAAAAAAATGACCACGAGGTCATATTTTCTAAATAATGCACATTTGTTTGTGGCTTGTTTTGAGGGTAAAGTTAATGTAAAATATGAGAAAATGTCTTGGTTTGTATCTCAAACTATTTTGTGCCATTCACATATTGGCCACCCTATCAGACATTGTAATATTATGGCTGAACTGAAAGAATAAACAAAAACATCCCCTTTAACATCAACCTCAATGGGTTTTGTCACAGTTATCAGGAGTCCAAGCTCATGTTTGCTGCTGCAAAAGGAGGATCAAAAAATTATCCCAATGGGTTCATTTACTTTTCACATTTCATGGGTGTTTTCAGTATAATCACATACAATAATTTCCTTTCCATTGCTTATATTAATCCTACAGGGGTTTACATACATTCTATTTTGACTGTATGTTTAAGTTAGATGTCTTATATTAATGTTTGTCTTTCTATGAAACGTCTATCTAGCTTTGCTATTATGACACGTTTGTCTTCAGATTTCCCAGTGTTTCTGTTTGTGTGAGGCCTCTTAATGCTTGTTTGTGGCTTGTATGGAATGGAATGGAAAATCTGTTTATTTGAAAAAAAGCAGGGACAGTGCACAGTAAACATTTATCCTGAAACACAGGAGAACATGTCATGTGCCAGGTTGTAGCATCAATGCTAATTCGCACCTGTGGTCCCTGGGCAAGTATATTAAAAAGGCATAAAATAAAACACAAAATAAAATAAATAAGACAGGGCTACAGACTATTTAGATGGCCACAGTATAACCAGCAGGCTAATAGAACAGGGGCGCCAGTAGCCCACCCACACTTTCCTCCCCCCTCCCCAGATACACACCCACAAAGTAAGTTGAGCACAATCCAGCTCCACACACACACACACACACACACACACAAGCACACACCAAGCACATGTGCATGCATAAACGCACACACACACAGTCAGACACACACACACACACACACACACACACACACACACACACACACACACACACACACACACACACACAGACACACACATCCACTCACTCACATATAATTTAAAAATGTGTGCAACTCTGATTACTCAACATCCACCTCTTGGTCAAGCAAGAAAAGGTATGGGAATTTCTACATAACAGAAATTCTGTAGGAAGGGAATTCCACTGTCTCATGGCCACACATGAAAAAGAGGAATTCCCAAATTGTGTTTTTCGACGAGGAATGCTACACTCCCCTCTTGTGACACGACGTGTGGTTCGCTCAGAATTTTCAGAGCAGAGTGTGACAAACTTTTTCAAAGGGGGAGCAGTAGCACTGTAAATAAGCTTATGTAGCAAAGATATATTTGAGTGTTTTATTAGATTGTCAAAACTCAGTAGACTATATTTGGCCAATATTTGACAATGGTGATGATAGCGAGTCTTTTTATCATGTGTTTTGAGACAGTTTTTGTATAGAGATTCCAAAGCTTTTATAACTGTTTTGCTTGCTTGAGACCAAGATGTGATGCAATATAAAAAGTGAGGGATGATCATAGCATTTAAGTATGTGCTAGATGCCTCAGTTGTAAGGGAATTTCTTATATATCTAAAGTTAGCTAGATTAAATTTCAGAGTATTGCACAACTTCTTAATGTGGTTTTTAAAAGTAAGATTTCAGTCAATAGTTACACCCAAGTATTTAAATTTGTCAACCTGTTTGATAATTTGTTGATTTACTACAATTTTAGGATACGTTTTAAGTTTAGACCCAATAGAAAAGAACATAGATACTGTCTTATCCACATTCAGTGTAAGACATGAATCCTGTAGCCAGTCACTGACCCTACACATTACACTTGTTAGCTTATTTGCCACATCTGTATCACTTCTTCCATGGACATACAAAACAGTGTATTGTAAACTTTTATGTCCTCACAAACAAATAACATGCCATTTTTTGGTTCTTCGTTGTTTGTGTTTGTCACCCGTGGTTACCTGGTGAAACAGTGGGCAGCTGAGAGCACCCACTGGTCATAGATGAGGGATCCTCCACAGAGATGGGACTTGAACAAGTGCACACTGGCCTGCCACGGCCAATTTCCTGCTGGGGCATCCTGGCCCGCAACTATCCTGCTGTTGAGTACAGCTCTACCACACACTGGGGATTGGGGATGGGAGGACAGAGTCAATGGAGAGTATTGTGTGTGTGTGTGTGTGTGTGTGTGTGTGTGTGTGTGTGTGTGTGTGTGTGTGTGTGTGTGTGTGTGTGTGTGTGTGTGTGAGTGAGTGAGTGAGTGAGAGTGAGAGAGAGTGTAAGTGAGAGTGAGTGAGTGTGTGTGTGTGTATTGAGTGGAGGTCTACCACACACTGAGGGGAGAGAGAGGACAGAGTCAATGGAATATTGTGTGTGTCTGTGCATGCACGTGCATGCCTGTATTTGACTACACTCTACTATAGACGCCATTATCAAACTGTTATCAAACCTTTGTGACAATGCAGAGTCAATGACAACTACAGCACAGACCATGGAATACTCCGCTTTTACCAGCTGGGTACTCAAACTGATGATGTTAGACAGTGGCCTCCAGTCACAGATGAAGATACCAGCAGTCTTACAGATTATTTATGGAAATAGAGAACAGGAAAATAAATACATAATTGGCTCTAGGTTTATACCACTGTAGCTAACAAACAAACCATAAATATTTTCATTTGACTACATTAAGTTAATATACAAATTCCTATTTTTCATTTGTTGTTTCAAATTCATGTTTTCCCACTTGACATTATGCACATGAATCTCATAAATCACCACATTATATGGTGTGCTATTACGTTATCCCTATGGACAGACTGCCATTGTAACAGCTCGAAAATCCCGTCTGCTTACTTCAGGTAGTTTCGCCAGAATGTCTACACACTGCAGGTGTGTGTTAGGTCTCAGATTCATTAAAAACATCAATTGAGCATGAGTAATAATGTTTAAAACTGGCTACCCTCGATAATACTGTATTACTAAGTATTTCTTGATTGTGTGTGACAACATGTAATCCTTATTTGCGTTCAATTCAACTTGCAACAAATGCAATGTAGTGTGTAGGCTCAAATGTAATTATGTCACAAAAGTCATCTTCAATCCAATGTCAAGTGTGAGTTATTGCTTTTGCATGTACATTACCATTAACAGTGACAATATTTCCAAAACAAAATTATCACATACCAGAGTGTGGAGTGGTGACTAGAGTAGTTGGAGTGGTGACTGTAGAAGATGGTGGAGTGGTGACTGTAGTAGATGATGGAGTGGTGACTGTAGTAGATGATGGACTGGTGACTGTAGTAGTAGATGGACTGGTGACTGTAGTAGATGGAGTGGTGAGTGTAGAAGATGGAGTGGTGACTGTAGTAGATGGAGTGGTGACTGTAGTAGGTGGAGTGGTGACTGTAGAAGATGGAGTGGTGACTGTAGTAGGTGGTGGAGTGGTGACTGTAGTAGATGGAGTGGTGACTGTAGTAGATGGAGTGGTGACTGTAGTAGATGGAGTGGTGACTGTAGTAGATGGAGTGGTGACTGTAGTAGATGGAGTGGTGACTGTAGTAGAGGGTGGAGTGGTGACTGTAGTAGATGGAGTAGTGGCTGTAGTAGATGGAGTGGTGGCTGTAGTAGATGGAGTGGTGGCTGTAGTAGATGGAGTGGTGACTGTAGTAGATGGAGTGGTGACTGTAGTAGTAGGTGGAGTGGTGACTGTAGTAGGTGGAGTGGTGACTGTAGTAGAGGGTGGAGTGGTGACTGTAGTAGATGGAGTGGTGACTGTAGTAGATGGAGTGGTGACTGTAGTAGATGGAGTGGTGACTGTAGTAGATGGAGTGGTGACTGTAGTAGATGGAGTGGGGACTGTAGTAGATGGAGTGGTGACTGTAGTAGATGGAGTGGTGACTGTAGTAGATGGAGTGGTGACTGTAGTAGATGGAGTGGTGACTGTAGCAGACGGAGTGGGGACTGTAGTAGATGGAGTGGTGACTGTAGTAGATGGAGTGGTGACTGTAGTAGTAGGTGGAGTGGTGGCTGTAGTAGATGGAGTGGTGGCTGTAGTAGATGGAGTGGTGACTGTAGTAGGTGGAGTGGTGACTGTAGTAGATGGTGGAGTGGTGACTGTAGTAATAGATGGAGTGGTGACTGTAGTAATATATGGAGTGGTGACTGTAGTAATAGATGGAGTGGTGACTGTAGCAGACAGAGTGGTGACTGTAGTAGACGGAGTGGTGACTGTAGTAGATGGAGTGGTGACTGTAGTAGGTGGAGTGGTGACTGTAGTAGATGGTGGAGTAGTGGCTGTAGTAGATGGTGGAGTAGTGGCTGCAGTAGTTGTAGTGGTGACTGTGGTAGACAGTGAAGTGGTGACTGTATCAGTGAGTTGAGTGGTGACTGTAGTAGATGGAGTGTTGACTGTAGTAGATAGGGTCATTCCGAGCCAAATCAACAAATCTGAGACAAAAATTCCGCCTGACCATCTTGCATTTGCTTCAAACTTTATGTGAATAATGTTACCATACCCAGGACCTATTATGTGAAATATTACCATTGTATCTTGTATAGTTGTTGAGATACGGGGTCTTAAAAAAGGGGGTCGTGTCTCAAGAAAGTGGAGCTCTGAGAAAATATCCATGTTCCACAAAGCGTTACTCTTGGAGTTTTCATGCTACATTTATGAAACTTTCAGGACATATTCTAAAGTAGTATGTGTCTTTACACTGTGAAGTACACCTTTCATGGTAGCACATTTGCTGAGTAATGCTTTGCTGAAAATTACAAAAAAATGACATGTTCATTTTTTCCAATCTATTTCACAGTACTATATCTTGTACACGAATGACATCAGATCTTTAGTATTTCTATGTAGTTCACACAAGTTATTGTACATTATCTTCAAGTAAGAAAATATTTGATATTAATAACAGCTTTTGAGTTTTGAGACATTAAAGATGATATAAATGAATTAAGACCTATAGTTTAAGCATATTTTCCAAATTACTGGTTGAGTGTACCTTAAAATTAAAGTTACCACCACAAAGCCCATGTTTTATTTTGCAAATGCTCAAGATTTTGAAATGGTACCTTTAGCCAAACCACATAAATTACTATATCAAAGATGGCTTTCACAGTCTTGGTGATTGGTTTTTCTGCCTTCGTTGCTAGGTGTGTTTGTTTATTTGGCCCCTTGGTTGCTATGGACTACTTTGCCCACATAGCCATGTGCTTCTCGGCCTAGGTTCTGCCCCTCCCTTTATTCATCAATTAGGCTTTTCATTGGATGTTTGGTGTCTGCCTATTCCTTGTATGTTTAGCCAATGAGGTTTCTTCTTTTAAAGGCTTCTTTTTATTATTAATGAGCATTTTGCCTGCTATTGTTGATCATGATTATTGTTGGTTTCCTGGTCATCGCGCCTTCATGGAGAATTATCACAGATTGCTTTTTGTGCACAATCTCTAAAGATAGGCTACTTCAAATACCACATTGCCATACATTGAATGTATAGCTGTAACTTTAATATGCTCAAAGGAAATGCAGTCTGTGATCCTGAGAGTTAATATGAGATGGCTTATAATTGTAAGAAACTAAAACTTCTTATGACTGATCACTAAAATGGAGCATAAATCGGCAGGTGACAGAAAATTCTGATTTATTGTCACGGGCCTAAAAGGACCAGCATTGCAATCTCTTCAAATATTTGCAAATTGATTGATAGATAGTTTAATTGATAGATGATAAATAAATAATAACCTAGAAATTTTATCAAAGTATTTTGTAATTTTTTCTAGCCATTTTTTTCTTCTTTAGTATAGTAAATTGACTTATCAGCAATGTTAATAATGTTAATGATCATATCTATTCAAATTCAACTAAATGTTATAACCACAATTGTCAGCAGAAGTGACACGTGTTCAAATTTTTCTAAAATTGAGATTTTGAGTGAAAGATTATCCAATGCCTGTGGAGTTTTACTTGCAAACTAGAGTATAATAGTTTAGTAAATTGACTTATGAACACATTAAAGTTAATGTATGACATCTGTTCATATATATGCTACCATGGTTGCCAGTAAGAATGACTTATCTACAAGTCATTACCAAATCTGAACAATTTAGGATATAAGAATGAACTAAGTTCTATATAGCCCTATCCGTAAAGCACAAACCAACATACATGATGATACCTTTGACTTAATCAGGGTAACTAAGTTCAAAACACATGCATTGTGACATACATTCTCGCTGTACCCACATTCTAGCTTCTAAGTAATAGGCCTTGGCTTAACACTGTGGGGTCCGGGACCCCTGAGGGGATACGGTTTGGACTATTCCAAACTCATGTCTGTAGCTCAGTGAGTTTTTGTCCTACAAATATATGAGTAGCACCACTAGAAACCTTGGATCTTCTAGTTTTCAAATATATAGGTTTCATGATAAAAATGCATTGTTTCTGCTTTATACAAATCATAAAACAAAATGCAAAGTTTTAGAGTGTTTTGAGACTCTCAGGCTGTTACAGACACACGCCCCTGCCTATTGAGATGCTAACTGCTGGGCCATCATAGGCTTGCTGCCTGGGGACACGAGGTGGGGACACACCCCTTTGTACGAGCACATGGTTCTTTGTTTTTGAAACCCAGTTGGGTCATGTGTTTGTCTTTGCCTTTGGAAGATGCCCAAATTATAAAAATATTATATGGAAGCTAGCATAACCGTGTAATAACATCTTTATTACACTATTATGCTATAGTTGGCATGTAATACGTTGCTTAGGCTATTCTTAGCTTTTGAAGACATATTTCAGTTACTAAACTACACCACAGTAAAATGAATTGTGTTTAGTCAACACTGAGCGTAGAATTGCAATGCAATATGCAATACAATGCATAGCCATAGCTTGTTATTAGACATCTGAATGAATCTATTAGCTTGAAGGATAATGATAGGATATAATAGGATACAGCATATTATGAAGGACAAAACAGCCAAGAGGGTCTTTCAAATAGTTTGTTTTTGCAGACTCCAACAAAGGTTACACCGTTTTCTGTATACACAGGAAATAATCACTTCCCCACAGGCCATGGCCTCTATTGAACAATTTATTGAATTTCTTACATTTGAAGATGATTTTTAGATTTGGAACAGGGTTATCTGTGCCACTGGTTTGTCTGAGTTCTCTGTGGCCCTTTGTCCTGTGTGTTGACAGGACAAAGGACCACAAGCACATGGTGACAGGGGGGTGGGGGCTATCAGAGGTGTCACACCTATCTCATTTGTATTCAGTTCACAAAGCCACTGACTGGCATTTATCTTTACTTTTTTACATTTTATACAGAAACCACATGTAATTTCTGAAAGCTCTTTTTACTTTTATGTAGCCAATACTTAGGCTTACCAGGTTCAAACCTCAAAAGCTCTGGCTCGGTATATTTATAGTGTGTTTTTTTACAGTGTGTGAAGACATTCGAAAATAGGTTTTTGTGTAGTTGTGTTTACAGTTAATTTTAATAAAAACTATTTTCATTACAGTCACTTTACTCTTATATTGTTTTTATTGATATCTTATAGAATGTAATAATATATGTCACTTTTGCATAAAAGGTTTTAGTTAGATGAAATACTTAAAAATGTCAAAGTGTAGCAGACTGCCTCAAACTGCCTGAAAGGCCTTGGACCCCCGACTGTTAAACATTAAAATTGTAGCACATGATTTAACAATGGAAATGAAAAAAAGAAAGTCTCATCAGGCGCTAGGGCTCATGGGTAATGCCTTTTTTTCAAAGGGCACTAGAGTTGGTTGTGGGCGGGGCCCTTAGATTACTCCCACCATTGGGTTCAGAAGGCTAGTAGCTCAGCCACCATGATAGAGAAGTATATCAAAATAAACTAGTCATTTTCTTGACAACATTTGGAACAAACTTTGTGACAGCTCTGCTGTTAGTTTCAAGTAATTGAAAATCAATGAAATAATTAAATGTCTAAACTAGAAAAGCACTCAGAGAGTGCAAATTTCTTCCAAAGCAATAGGGTCAAGAATATAATTTAAATTCTAGTTTGTGTACTGGATTACAGATCTTATAGACATCATTCATTACAACTGTCATTGAAACTGAATCAGTTCTTGATTGCTCCAATACTGTCATCCAAATCTGTGCAGTTTTGAATTGTCTTGTACACAGACATCCACAGGCTGGCAAAAAACATAACCTCCTTAGTGGTTGTGAACACTCTAGGCCTATTGCATCTGTTTGACTTACTCATTGATAAAATGCTTTCCATATAAAGCAAAGCAAGTGTGCTCACAAACTTTTAGATCTTCCACATCTGTATTCCATTCATCATATGTTTATTAAGGAAATAAAATAAAATTAGTTAATGAAAATAACTAAAATTTCTTTAGAAATTGAAAATAAAATGTATATTTTTTAAAATTAAATTAAAAATTTAAAATAAAAGGAAATTGCTTTAGACAACTAAATACACTGATTATTCCACTTTTCCCTGGGGTACTAGAAGAGGTTATTACTGTTATCAGTATTATCAGTATTATTATTATTATTATTATTATTATTATTATTATTATAAGTAGTAGTAGTAGTATATACAAAATAATGTTGTTCTTGTTGTTAGAGTCGATAGTTGATGTCAGTACTGCTAAAATTGGGGGAGGAGACTCAGTTCTGTGAGAGGGAGGGACTGTGGCAAAGGTACCAAAAGCACATGGCTACATAAACAAAACAGAACATGGTTAGAAAGGCAGAAAAAATCTATCACCCCATGCCTTGATAGCTGTCTTTGACAGCCTATTTTATGTACTTTTCTTTTGGGTACCACTTTGGAATTTGGTGTATTCAGAGTCTAAAAACTTTTCTTTAAGTTGATGTTTTTGTTTTTATGGTTGACTCTACCAGTAAAATTGTAAATGCACTTAAAAGTTGGATCCAATATTATCTTTGTCAATTTTGAAGTGCCATAAATCAAAAAGTTTGAATTCTTTCCGAAGTATTCCTCCAGTTCAATACAACATGATTACTGAAGTGATACATATATTTAATTATCGAAGATCTCATATGCTTCAGTGTGGAAATATTGTCATCAAAAGTGGCCATCATTTTGTGTTTATACCATTTTCAGGAATCCATAACTTGGCAATTGTCTTACTGTAAGCTAAAATATTTGAAAGTTCAGAACGTCTACATGTATGCAACACCGCCTGAAATTTTCAATTTTCTAACATGAAGTATGTGTAAGTAATGGCCAACAGAACTTAACAAAGTTAAAAAACTGCATTTTTCCATGATCAAGAGCCTGTTTTTTAAGGCCCAATATCTCAGAAAGTAAAGTAGATACAAGGTTAATATTTTGCACAATTGCTGATGGGTACGATGGCATTAGGCACCTAAAGTTTGAAGGAAATCCAAGAGGGTCAGGCGGAATGCATTTGTTGATTTCACACGGAATGGCCTGATAGAGTGGTGACTGTAGTAGAGGGTGGAGTGGTGATTGTGTGATATAACGTAGCATGGGTCATAGAGCACAGCTTACTGCTAATAACATTGATGGTAATAGATGGATGCAACACCACACACAAACTCACACAAAAAGCTCAACACAGTCAACACAGCAAATTAAGGGGTTATGGACACAGTGGAGCCCCAATAGATTAATACCCCTTTCTGTTGTAAGGGTAGTCACCACCACCAGTCATTAAGTTAACAAAGCTGCCAACTATTGCAACTCCCCTACATTACATTACGTTAACTTTTGATATTTTATTGCCACAAAATAGCTTAAAGTTCATGTACCTACCTGATGTGGGGGTGGGGGTGGGGGTTTCAGTGGTGGTGATGGCCACAGCAGCAGCAGCAGTGGTGGTTTCAGTGGTTATAGTATCAGCAGTGGTGGTAACAACAGCCGCAGTGGTAGAGGTGGCGTCAGTGGTGGCATCAGTGATTGAATCAGTGGTGGTGATTACAGCAGTAGTGGTGGTGTCAATGGTGGTATCAGTGGTGATATCAGTGATGGTGGTGTCAGTGGTGGTGGTATTCATGGTGGTGGTTACAGCAGCAGAAGTGGTGATCGTGTCACTGGTGGTGGTGTCAGTGGTGGCGACATCAGCAACAGTGTTGGGGTTAATGGTGGTGTCAGTGATGGTGTCAGTGGTTGTGGTGGTTACAGCAGCAATGGTAGTTGTGGTGGCTACAGAAGCAGCAGTGGTGGTGCTGGCAGCTGTGGTGGTAGCCGCAGCAGCAGTGGTAGGTGTAGAGGTGACTGTAGAAGATGGAGTGGTGACTGTAGTAGGTGGAGTGGTGACTGTAGTAGTAGATGGAGTGGTGACTGTAGTAGTAGATGGTGGAGTGGTGACTGTAGTAGATGGAGTGGTGACTGTAGTAGGTGGAGTGGTGACTGTAGTAGATGGAGTGGTGACTGTAGTAGACGGAGTGGTGACTGTAACAGAGGGCAGAGTGGCAAAATTGTATAAAATACAGTTAGCTAGACAGCTATCAATAGTCAACCAAAATGTACCAGGAAAGTACCAGAGTACTTTTAAGCATAGCCCTGCTGCACAAGCCTTCTAACAGCAATATATTTCACATGAAATGAAAGAATTTCGAACGGTATAGACCTAACGCGGATCCGAAACACTTTACATTGAGGCGATGTAACCTCAGATCTTACTTTTGGTTTCAAACAGTCAGGTCCCATTGATTCAGTGTAAAATGCCTGTTCGCTTCTGCGTTGGCGTTTGGTCTGTGCTGTACCAAATTATTTTGTTCCACTCGATAACTAGCGCATTTAGCAAGCTCTTTAAACAGGGCTATGCTTAAATTCACTCCGGTACTTTCCTTTAATAGTTAAAGGTATGCAACATCTAAGTATACGCATGCTAACAGCAATACAATAAAGGTAGAAGTCACACCTTAAGGGAATGGCTAATGAGATGTTAGGAATCGCTTTTATGTTGATTAACATTTTCAGGTCACACAAACAGAATAGGAACCTGTCTCCTTTAACACCCAATTTCAAATGGAAGTCCAACAGAAAATTCCAGATTTCAGTGCAAAAAGCTGCGATATTGAGCTGAGAAAATAGCATGTTGATAGCTAAGGTTAATGTAAACACAAGACGTTATGAGTTATTTGAAATATCAGCTCTGTCCGGAGCCGTCTGTTTTCACTGACAGAAACCTTAGAGGTGCAACCGCTAAATGCGTGATCAGATGTCCAGGTAGGCCTAGCAGTTAGCTGTGTTGGGGTACGCCCATGATAGGCCTATGGTAAGGCCTAGCCTGCTGTTTTCAGCACAACATACAACTTTACATGTTTTGTTCATAATTTTTACACTACAACACAACAGGAATGAAGATAGATTCTGGACTGAGGTAATTTCTCGATCCCACCCCGTCTCTCTCTCCCATTTGTTTCCTGTCATTTATACACTGTCCTATCTGATTAAAGGCAAAAAGCCCAAAAAATATATAAAAAATGGGCATGAAAGTGGCTTTTTTCTATATTATGACATAGCACCTAGCCATCCCCATAGTCTAAACATATTAAGGTAAAGCCATTCAAGCTAACTGGGTTATGAACACAGTGGATTTCCAATAATAATCCAACTACCTGTTTCTGTTGTAGTTGGGTGTGGAGTTACCACTGGAGTTTCTGATGTTGTCAGGGCAACAGTGACCACTGGA
>JAODXP020009767.1:7500-10000 GCA_027497455.2 Sardinella longiceps | reverse complement strand
TGAATCATCTGATGATACGGATTCCATGATCCATTCTATAGAACAGTATCCAAGGAGACGCATTCATAAACTCCAACTGAAGTGGAATATTCGCTTAGATAGTCCAATAGATTATTATTCATGTCCATCTAAACCCAATCAATGTTTTTAAATCTCGAAATGAAGAACTCCAGACGACTTTATTAGCGTTTAACGACATGCTAATACTCTGCAGTGTGGCGCCTATGAGGATGGAGTCGAAAGTTAAAGTCAGACGTGGCGAAGTATGTGTGTGTGTGTGTGTGTGTGGACTGTGACTGTGTGTGTTTATATGTTGGCTAGTAGCAGTGAGGACGGAGGACGAAGGTGAAGTCTGACATGGCAATGTGTATGGTAAGTGTGTGTGTGTGTGTGTGTGTGAGATGTGTGTGTGAGATGTGTGTATGGTAAGTGGGTGTGTGTGATGTGTGTGGACGGAGGCCAAAGTTAAAGTCTGACATGGCGCTACTCTAAGCCCGAGGCCATTTGCATAGACCACATACCCCCCCCCCCACACACACACACGCCCCTGAGGGTTAAAACGCCTCATTAAGTGGCGTTCCAACTAATGCTAATTAACTGAGGATCCTCCCTCTGAAAGATACTGTATGAGTGAGTGAGTGTTTGTAAGTGTGTATACAGTATGTGTGTACAGTATGTATGTGTGTGTGTGTGTGTGTGTGTGTGTGTGTGTGTGTGTGTGTGTGTGTGTGTGTGTGTGTGTGTGTGTTCAGAATGGAGATCTATTATTCTGTTAATGTTCAACAGGTATGGGGTTTTCCCTTACTGTTAGTGTGCATACCTGTGCATGTGTGTGTGTGTGTGTGTGTGTATGTATGTGTATGTGTGAGCGCACATGTGGGTATTGTCATGACAGTGAGTTTGTGTAATTGTTTTCAGGTGTGGTGTGTGCTTGCTGAGAGTGTATGTGTGAGCATGCAAATGTGTGTGCATGATAGTGTGTGTGTGTGAGAGAGAGAGAGAGAGAGCTTGTGTGTGTGTGTGTGTGAGTTTGCGTCTGTGTGAGTGTGCTGTATGTGAAGGTGTGTGTGGGTGTTTGGGCATGCAAGTGTCTGTGAGTGTATGTGCATGCAAGTACAGTGTGTGTGTTTATGTGTGTGTGCATGCAAGTGTGTGAGAGTGTGTGTGCACTTACAGGGTAAACCCACGGTAAATAACTTCCGTCTCCTGGACCAATCGGAGGGCTTTCCGACACACACTTGTGAACGTGCGTCCGTCCGTCACTAGCCGCTCCACACACACACACTGCTCCCACACACACTTCTGCTGCAGCGCCCGCCGCCTCAGGGACGAGCCACGCAGACACACACACACACTCAGGCACAACACACACACCCACGCAGGCAGGCCAAAATCATCAGACACACACACTGCGGCCAGGACTGACACCAGGCACGCCAGCATAGACATGTCCCTGCAGAGGAAGACAGAGAGGGTGTGTTAGCATCCGTGTGTGTGTGTGTGTGTGTGTGTGTGTGTGTGTGTGTGTGTGTGTGTGTGTGTGTGTGTGTGTGTGTGTGTGTGTCAGAGCATATGAGTACCCTATAAATAGAGTGTGTATGTGTTAATATCTGTGTTACTTTGTGTGTTAGCCACATGGGTATATACACAAGTGTGTGTGTGTGTGTGTGTGTTAAATTAGTGTGGGTGTGGATCCCAAATGATGTCTCCACCTTGACATGGAGAATCAGTGTAAACAGAAAAGTAGGTCAAGGACACACACACACACACACACACACACACACACACACACACACACACACACTACATGCAAGCTACTTTCAGCGTCATAAATGTGTGTGTGTGTGTGTGTGTGTGTGTGTGTGTGTGTGTGTGTGTGTGTTTGAATGTGTTTATATCTGCATGTCTTTCTGTAAATGCTGGGATGGGCAAGTATACACGCTTCTGTTAGTGTGTATATGTGTGTGTGTTTGAGTGTGTGTGTGTGTGTGTGTGTGTGTGTGTGTGTGTACACATATGCATCCATATAAGTGTGTACAGGTATCAGTGTGTGTGTGTGTGTATGTGTACTGTATATGTGTGTGTGTGTGTGTGTATATAAATGTGTGTGTGTGTATGTGCCAGACAGTGGGTTGTAGCAGTGGTCTGGGTAATGTCCATGCTGGGGCAGGCAGAAGTAGCCGATCCCAGAGAGAGGATGTGTGTGTGTGTGTATATGTGTGTGTGTGTATATGTGTGTGTGTGTGTGTGTGTGTGTGTGTGTGTGTGTGTGTGTGTGTGTGTGTGTGTGTGTGTGTGTGCGTGTGTGTGTATAAATGTATGTGTGTGTGTGTGTGTGTGTGTGTGTGTATGTGCCAGACGGTGGGTTGTAGCAGTGATCTGGGTAATGTCCATGCTGGGGCAGGCAGAAGTAGCCGATCCCAGAGAGAGGATGTGTATATGTGTGTGTGCGTGTGTGTGTGTGTGTGTGTGAATGTGTGTGTGTGTGTGTGTGTGTGTG
>JAODXP020009767.1:0-2500 GCA_027497455.2 Sardinella longiceps | reverse complement strand
AAAAAGATAGAAAAAAAAGCTAAAGCAACAGTAAACTTTTAAAGTACCTACTCTACTGAATTCTACTTGACCCTACTCTACTCTACTCTACTCTATACTAGGGTAGAGTAAATGTGAGCAGAGTAGAGGTGGGTAGAGTAGAGATGAGTAGAGTAGGGTAGGGCAGAGTAGGTACTTTACATGTAGGCAGAGTACGTACTAAAATGGTCCAGTGGAAAAGGGCCATAAGTGAGTAGAGTAGAGTATAGTACAGTACAGTAGAGTAGGGTTGAGTACATACTAAAATGGTCCAGTGGAAAAGGGCCATAAGTGAGTAGAGTAGAGTATAGTATAGTACAGTAGAGTAGGGTTGAGTACGTACTAAAATGGTCCAGTGTAAAAGGGCCATAAGTGAGTAAAGTAGAGTATAGTATAGTACAGTAGAGTAGGGTTGAGTACATACTAAAATGGTCCAGTGTAAAAGGGCCATAAGTGAGTAAAGTAGAGTATAGTATAGTACAGTAGAGTAGGGTTGAGTACATACTAAAATGGTCCAGTGGAAAAGGGCCATAAGTGAGTAGAGTAGAGTATAGTACAGTAAAGTAGAGTAGGGTTGAGTATGTACTAAAATGGTCCAGTGGTGGCCATTAGTGTTCATTAGGATCAAGCAGTCCTCTCCTACCTAAATCCCCCCCATCTACCATTCATAAAGCCTCAGCTTTGCTGTCCTTGTTCAACTGATCCTATTGTATTAGCTAGATTACACCCCCTCCCCCTCCCCCTCCCCCAGCACACACAATGCAATGTAACAATACAATGCCCACTACATTACCCCCTTGTAATGGCTGATTGCCTAAGAATGCAGTAGCTGATTATTTCCTGTGGTCCCACCAACATGCAATAAGTCACCCAGTCCCTGACCAAAGTGACATAGATGGCTACAGGTACGTTTCACTCACACACAAAATACCCATTATACTACCCCCCCCCTCCCCCTTCCCCCGCACCCCAATGCCCAAAGCAAGGCTGATTATTACTGGTATGTGCTATGGTCAACAGCGTGCACTAACACCCCCACCATGCAGTCAGTCAGTTACCCATTATACTAACTATTTAATCTACTTCTCACATGAAACAGGCTACTGTGCGTGCCCACTAATGCCCACTAATGCCAGGTCCCTGGTCACTACAGTAGTCCTGTATGCAGCATCCAGCCGCTAGGCTAAAGTAAACTAAACTACAGCAAGAAGCCCCCAAAGCCCCCCTCAGACATACAGTAAGCCCAGCACCACAGGACCACCAAAGCAGATGGAATAGATGCAGACGGATCAACCCTGTGTGTGTGTGTGTGTGTGTGTGTCTGCTGTCTGTCTGTCTGTGTGTGTCTGCCTGTCCCATACATGAACTAAGCCCAGGTCTAGACTCATAACTCTTTTGTCCAATGGAGATTGAACTGACGTGACGTGTGCTCTATGAGTTTGCTATCAGTTCTGGACTAGCCAAAATCCAACCAATGCCCATCACAGTTTCTGCTAAGCAACTGAATGTTTAAAGGAAAAATCCGGAGTGAATCAACATGTAGCCCTGCTGTTTTATACTGCTAAGCGCTATTGAAAGCTGCCTCAACAATCAAATTTCGTGCATCATAGACAGAGTTTGCGAAACGGCAGCTAACACTAACTGAATGAGGCACGTCAAAAACAAAACCTAATTGATTTGCTTTCGTTTTGAAATGCCCCATTCTGTTACTGTTAGCTGCCGTTTCGCTATCTCAGTCTGCCTTGCATGAAATTCAGTGATTGAAGTGGCTATCAATAAGTCCTTGACACTTTAAAACAGTAGGGTTACGTGTTCATTCACTTGGGATAATTCCTTTAAATCACCACGACTCTTCATCTCTGTTTATCCTCCCATTATTTCACTTCTCCACTCAGAGGTCTCTCTATCCCTCCATCCTGCGTTAGGCCTACCTCTCGTCTAATCATCATCCTGGTACCCAGTCTAGGGTATGCCATCTTTCGCCCGCCTTGCCAACCACCACCTGCGGCACTGGTACCACCGCGGCTACTCGACCCAGACGCCAGCGTTCACCTCGGGCTGTGAAAGGTGCCCAGGAACCCTGCACCGACCGCCTTGTTCCTCTCGCTCGAGGTCGTTCTCTCCCGGACCCGCTGGCTGGTCAGATTACCATTCCACACGGATTTGAGCTTAAAGCGCCTTAAAAGCCCACTGGCAGGCCGGGCACTCAATCCACAATCCACACCCACCCTCCACCCTCCTAGTATGGCCTCATCTGGTCAGAGTGCCCACCTTGCCCCTCCACACCACACCACACCACCCCACACCACCCCACCCCACACCACCCCACCCCAGGGTCTTTGGTCTTTTTGCCCTCAACTGTGCCTTCCAGGCAGTGCTGCCTTCAAAGGCACTAACCCCCTACCCAAAATGAGGGTTAGGGCGAGGATTGAGGTAGTTAGATTTAGAGTTAAGGTTAGGTCTGTGACAGTCTGTTCTCTCC
>JAODXP020009766.1:0-15242 GCA_027497455.2 Sardinella longiceps | reverse complement strand
TAAACTTGGAGAAGTTGTAAGTTAGGGATAAACAAACGTCGGATGGCCTCCGCGCAGGAGAAAGCAGCCGCTTTTAAACCGGGTAAATCAACACAAAAACAAACAAAGTCCCAAAGGTTTAATACAACTATTATTCCCCAAATCAAAGTTTATGGATATCCAGTCTGATCGTGGTAGTCTAGGATATAGAGTAGACTGTCTACCTAACGAAAAGCAAAAGTCAAGTAGCCTATGAGAGATTTTGCGCAAAAGACGTCTCCAGCTTTTGCTTTGGATAGTGCGTTATTGGACATACCTCTTGCGGACCACTAGTAGCCTATGGTGGTTTGTTAACAATATGAGTCAGCAAATACATCCAAAGACAACATTTTGCTATTATGATGAGTCAATTAGTTATATAGGCACTGTGAAACCGCTTTGCGCTAAAATAAAAGAATAAAAAAGCACCACGAATGGTTCTAATTTATATATTGCCCAAAGAAAAAAATTTATGTCTGGCCCTGTGCATATTAATATGTTATGGCCTATATCCTATATTTAGAAAAATCATGGAAATCCCATCGAAAATGGGATAGATAGATAGATAGATAGATAGATATACTTTATTTATCCCAAAGGGAAATTCCATTGTTCCAGCAGCTAAAACATATAACAGATACACATACAGTACACATGAGATAATAAATAGTTATGCACATATACAGTACATTCAGTCACAAGACATTGCAGAGGTGAGTTACAGTGTACAAGACATCACTAGTCCCAGTAGCAAATGAGACTGTAAAAGCTTAGTAAAACATAAGTATTGTGCAAATGGGATGGGCAAAACAGAGTAACAGATCGGTTGCACCAGCCCATACACAAACTGGGAACATTACATTGCTTTGCCCACGGAAATAAACGTTTGCTGGTTACTATTAGCTACTTTGTAATCTAGTTGCCTTGAATTGACACATGGGTTTGCAAAAAGAAAATAGGATATTCATCCAATCTCAATGCAGGCTATCTAAATCTGCTTTCTGCATAACGCTGCCAAGAGAAAGAATAGGCATGGTGCGAAACTCCGCCGGTTGTTTTATGCCTGTATTAACAGTCATAAACAAACAATGAAGGTATATTTAATATGTCATCAAAAGATGTAGTAGGCTAGACCTAAACTAGGACGTGAATGACAGGCTTTTTCACGACTTAAATTTTTCACCAGTTGACTCGGCGTAATGTCTCATACAGTCCCAGCCCAAAACATCTGTATGTAACTGTATTATAACGGGCTGCAGGGCTATTCGTGTGCCGCTGAAAACAGCCTATGACTACAGAAATAAATAATTTGAAATCGTTGCATTTGCGAAAAAAATAATTAGCCTAGATGCCACCTGCCCAAAAGTGGACCGGCTCATCAGATTGCACAGATTATCAGCCTGCTTCCACACGTGAGAGAATGGCCTATAGACTATATCCACGACAAACACACAACCAACATTAAGACACCCCTCTAGAATTGAGCACAGTGATCAAGACATGGGAGAATGCCCAAAGCATGTAGGTAAAAAATTGTGGCAACTTTGACAGCGGCCACAGCTTAGGTGAGAGCAAAGGGGAGGGGCACTTATCTCAAAGCGGGCGCACTTTTTCCTTCGCTTAAACCAATGAAAGATAATGCCCTCAAATAGGGACGTGCTTCATTATGCTGTCGGAATAGCGGTATGTCTGAATGGCGGTATGAAAAATGTTGAAATGGTTGATGTCGTAATGGAAGGATGTCGGAGTGGAGGGGTTAGCCTAGAACTCTAGACGTACCCCTAGCGGTAGCAAATTTGAATTTGCACAGCAGATACGTCAAATAGGGACGTGCTTCATTATGCTGTCGGAATGGCGGTATGAAAAATGTTGAAATGGTTGATGTCGTAATGGAAGGATGTCGGAGTGGAGGGATGTCTGAATGGAGGGATGTCGGAGTGGGGGGATGTCGGAATGGAAGGCGGTCCCCGTTGACGGTAAAAGGAAGGGAGAAATAGTGGGGTACAGAGGTTGCAACGTTTATCTACGGTTCCCATTCACCCTTATGCGAGACATAAAAGTTTTTTCCGACGTTTTGTCATCTTCAACTCCAGGAGTGTTGGACATCCGTCCTCTATAGTATTTATGCAGACGCAAAGACTATCTTTGTCTAACATGAAATCAACTCGTCATTAAAATGAAAGCCTCCTGCAGAGCGAATGGAAACAATAAATGCATTTCACCCTGAATTAAAGTATTGTGATAGCCTACTGCTGGACACAGTTTAACAGGGTAAACTTCCCTTTCTTTATTGTAGACACATACAACAAGAACGAGTTGCTGTTTTAGCCACAACTCCCGCTTTTAGAACTTCCAACACAGCGGCAATGGTACTGTCTCTCTCCCAATTCTCTGACAGTGGAGATCCACTGGTCACGTCAAGTATAACCGGCGTTGCGATTTCAGTTCATTTTCATTGGAGCACGTCGAATCGTCCCGCAAAGCATTGTGGTAAGGCAGCACGTTCATCCGTCACGTCAAAAGATAGGCTTGGCTGAACATAATGCAAATGAAGGCGTCAAACGCAGCCTTATTAGCCAATGGCAGTACAGCGACGTGTTTGAGCCGTTGGAATCAACCAAACAGGAGCAGGAAAGAGTAGCCAACTGAAATTTTAAATGACATGCCTCCTGTAAACAACGCAGGGGACTCGCGTTTTGCTAGAAACGTTGACGCGGTTAATGGACAGGCACGCACGCGCGCACACACACACACACACACACACACACACACACACACACACACACACACGCAGGCACACCTAAACTCCACCCCTTAATTCCCCCAAAAAGGCACATAGCAACCTAGGAAACTTAAAGGGGAAATCCTGTCAAATTTCAACAAGAGCTCTATTGCTCAAGCTACTTGAGATTAGCAAATACTGAAGACGCAAGACATTTTAGTCCAACCATATAGGTTTCCTTGAACAGAGAGTAAGCCCTGACAGTTCACCCAATGGAGCAAGTTTTCAAAACTGTTTTTAGCATCTAAACATGCACCAAATGTCACCCCAAAAGCTTTGTAACATCATCAGACACATTACAACACACCTTTGTAGTGTTTTTGACTACAAATGTCTAACAAAGTGCTTAAAATTGTGTTTTTATGCAGTGTTTACAAAACCGTTTTGTAAACAAACAATATTGCGCTGCTTGCATAAGCTCACAGTTTTAACCACTTTCCCAGCCATTTGTTGCCATACACAATACAGTTATGTGGTGTAATGTGTCTGATGATGTTGCATAACTTTTGGGGTGATATTTGGAGCATGTTTAAATGCTGTAAACACAGTTTTGAAAACTTGCCCCATTGGGTTAACTGTCAGGGCTTATTCTCTGTTCAAGGAAACCTATATGGTTGGACCA
Organism: Sardinella longiceps; assembly: GCA_027497455.2. Lineage (NCBI taxonomy): Eukaryota > Metazoa > Chordata > Actinopteri > Clupeiformes > Clupeidae > Sardinella > Sardinella longiceps. The sequence goes on along the minus strand of JAODXP020009766.1, from coordinate 11,820 downwards.
AAATGTCTTGCGTCTTCAGTATTGACTAATCTCAAGTAGCTTGAGCAATAGAGCTCTTGTTGAAATTTGACAGGATTTCCCCTTTAACAGATAACAAAACATCATTATCACACAAACTTGCAGGTTATTACAGTATGCTCATACATTGTATGCATCACACCATATTTCACCTTGTCTGGTAGAAATTAATGTGTGTGACAGTTTATGAATGTTTATGCAATTTGGGATACCATAATTGCAATAAATTAGATCAATAAATTGCAGTAGCCTATCTGTAGGCCGTTTGCAATTGCATATGAGCCAGTCAGTCTAATGACAAGATCAGTAGAAAAGCCTATATCAGTTTTTTTTTTTTTTTTAATTAATTAAAAATTTAAATTCATTTATTTGTACTTTTTTTTGTGTGTGTGTGTGTGGGGGGGGGGGGGGTACGTTATATCATTCATGATCGTGATTAAAAATCGAGATCATTCAATCTAAGAAATTAAATCGTGATAACTTTTTTGCCATATCGCCCAGCCCTACCCCCATTGCAGGTGTTAACAATTGGTCTCAATTAACGGGCTCACAAGCCACACCATATACGGTGGGCAAAGGGCATTTTTCATGTTGTTTTGTAAAAAACGTCAGTGGAGGAGATAAGTTTTCATTTGTGATACAGTATACAAATGGTATTAAGCCTAACAAAATTTTGTTGGCAGCTCTGGTGTGAAACTATATATTTTAATCATTATTTTCCTCGGGCATATGCAAGGAAATCTATAGGTAATAACCCAATCAAATGTCGGCATTTTGAGTCCTTGAGAAAAACAACCAATCGGGTAAGAGTCCAATAGGAAACGCCTCGGAATGTAAACACCAGCTAAGCAGCAATGTTAGAATGATGGCTTATTTTCGATCATAGAACTTCAGATAATAGTTGTCAATCCACTTTTTATATCAATCTTACCTTGTTTCTGTCTGGGCATGCTGCAGAATATTGACTATATAAATCCAACTGTGAAATTCTTAATAAGAAACATGTCATTTGCTATAGTGTAGCCTAGCTATCAGGAGCAGAGGTTGAAGCAAATCGTAGGCTATTACTTGTAAGCCAAACTGTGAGGCGGGCCCCACTAGTGGGGCGCAGTCAAATGACAGGTGGGGCGCGAGACATCTCTTTGTGATCAATTGACGGCTGCGCCATGCCCCCCAAATTCACCTAGCCTATTTTCTCTGTCAGATTACTTGCAGAGCATTCGTTAGATCTGTTAGATCTTCGTTACAATCCTTTTGTTGACCACAAAAAATGTGTATAATATCCTAACATGTTAATAATGACACTTTATTATGCTTAACTGCAGTAACACAAAAGTTACAGGCATTATTATCACTGTAGCCTGTTTCATTTCTGTAGAGATTAATTGCAGACACCATCAATAAGACTTTATATCAATGGAAGAGGCAAATCAGCACATTGAGATTCAAAAAAATGTAGGCCTACTTTGTAATGACTCTTAGTCTATTTGCTAAAATATCCATACTATTTTAAATAGCTAATGTAGCCTACCACCTGCACTTTCTGCTCAAAGAAAGAGGTAGCTTAGACCTTGGCCATAGAAGACTAAAGTTCAAATTTATTTACTTGAATACTTGTTTGGGCACACGTAATGTAACAAGGTGCTGGCTTGATTAATCAGCAGAACTAGAAAGATTCAGCACATTTATTTGTCACATCACGCGTTCAGGTACAAAGAACAGTTAAATGGAGAAAATATATCTGTCAAAAATAGCTAACTTACATAGATGTCATTATACAATGAGTCAAGGCCTGGCTCAAGGGCCTTGAACAAAGGAGGACGGCACGATGACAAACTTTTAAATAATTTATTAAATAAAGAAATAAGTATGTGTTTAGAATCAGCAATGGATATCAGTATGTCGGCAGGGGTGCATGTTGCGAGTGTATGTGAGGAATTGTGACTGCAAATGTGTGGATGCAAAAACAAAAGAAAACCCGCAGCTCTCTCAAAACATGCCAACACGCAGCCCAGCTCTCCCAATGGATACCGCTAGACCCATTATATATGCCAGCTGATTAAGATAGCATTGACCACGCCCACGCCAGCAACGACCTGAGGGGAGAGACAGACAGAGAGCGCAGCAGAAAAGGAAAACAGACGGCCTGCTGGCCTATGCAGCCGTCACAATGACAATCCTCAAGGTAACATTACGGACATTAGTTTAAAGTGTACAGGGCATTGTATCGGTGTGTTGTTTGATATATTTATACTGAAGTCCAAAAATATCAGCAGTTAGCAAAACAGTTAGCAATAGCTCTAGCTGTGCTCTATCGTTGTGGACATTATGTTGAATAGACATTGAATAGTTCTGTGCGTTCACGCTAGGTAGGTTAACGGAGACTCTTAATTATAAACACTACACTGTCAAAATAATGATTTGTTGGTAACATGCATAATTTCACATTATAGTGCAAATTCTGTGATATCCAGCACGCTTAAGAGTCTCAAGCTCTATTTTATTCACCTCTTACAATTACAATTCCACTAAGCCACCGCTAGAGGGGTGAGAGACCCAATCCTCCTTTAACTATACTGTTACTCAGACCTGCAGTACCTTATTGAGCCTAAGTTTTAGTGCATAGAAGGTGATCAGTCTTCTATGACTATTTAATCTAGACCAATATATAACAGGTTTAGAGTTGGAGATTTAGCTTACGTATAATAGATTTGGATTTAAATGTTTATAAAACACAGGTACTAACATTCAAAATAGTCTCTAAGATATGTCTCTTAAAGGCGTTTACTGAAATGTGAAAAGATATCTTACCAATCCTTTTCAGATATGTAAGGAACCAAACGAGAAGCGAGTTTAAGGTTTTCTCTTTTTTGGTATGTTTACTTGTTCAGTACTTTATAAATATACAAGAAGCACGGCACTTTACAACTTAGAAAATAAACAAAGTTACAGACAAACGGCTAAGACTTCTTCCTAATGTAGAGAGCGCAAGTGTGTCCCCGGCATGACACACTTGGAGTAGGGGATGGCGCGAGGTCGTCTCAGGTGTCCTCAAGCGTCCTCCAAAAGCGTATCCTCCAGCTCAAATCACGGGTGTATATATACCAATCCGTCGTCAAATCTTACAAAATTCTCATCCAGCACTTGAAAGACAATGCTGATTGAGCACTCTGCCAGATTTAAATCACAGATGATCTTCCAAGGACATTTCCAAATTGAAGCAAATCCAAGATGGTCAGGCGGAATTTTTGTCTCAGATTTGTTGATTTGGCAAATGGTAAAATTTGGTATCATCTGCGTAACAGTGACAACTAAAATTGTGTTTTTGAAAATGGAGCCAAGGGGGAGCATATAAAGTGAAAATAATAGTGGGCCTAGAATTGACCCCTGGGGGACACCACATTTTATGGCAGCAGAGGAAGAAGAACTGTTGCCTATTCTAATAGATTCTATCTAAAAGATTCTATCACTCAAATAGGAAGTGAACCATTGCAACACTGGGCCCTGAAAAGTGTACATAATGGGCATGGAATATGGAATATGTTAATGGAATATGTTTTTGGTGTCAAAGGTCAGTCTGTATAGTGTCACATGTGTCTGTAGGGGGGTGGCACTCTCAATGTTGTGTATTGTATACAATATGACTATGGTGTGGCTTGTGAGCCTGTTAATTGAGACCAATTGTTAACACCTGCAATGGGGGTCATGTGACCATCTGAAATTGTATGGGGTGTACTTTGTATGTCTTGTCTTGTCTTGTTTTTCATTTTTGAGTATTAATCCAACAGAAGTTTTGGAATAAAAAGCTGGGGTAAAAGTAACATTCTTTTTGTCAGGAAAAATAGGCAATGGATTTGTAATTTTATGTGGCCTTTCATGATGCATAACATACTATTGATACTGCTGTTTAAAAGAAAAAATTAAGTTTTATCCGATTCTATCTACCTATCCATCCATCCAAGGTAGTGTACCGGTAATAGGGTTGGGGCCGGGAGGGCCCCCAAGTGCAATGAACCTGCTTTAGGGGTGCCCAGCTTGTAATAGGTTGAGAACCCCTGAACTAGAGCTGAATGTATCATCCTTACATCCCTAATACAGTATACATAGTAATTATACAAAATTGTAAAGACTACTAAAATTAAATAAAACTATGTTGTCTTAATATCTTTCAGGGACATGGCAGCATGTCTGCCTACAGCACAGTTTCAAGGCATTGGAAATGCTCAAAGTGTTCAAGTACATCAGCAACAAAACCGGTTTGGCCAGTCAGCTGGGATGGCAACAAACAAACCAAATTCCTTCAATGATCTTTACATGTCTATGCCTCCAAACTCAGTAAATCAATCGAGAGACCAGTTTTACTTCATAGCAACACAACACAGTTTCTCACATAATCCAGAAGTACCACAGCACCAGACAAAAACCTTTATAGCTGACAATGAAGAGCTATTGGACCTTTCACATTGTCGAAAAATGCAACAGTCACAGAGCAATCCAAACAACCCAGATTATGGCCAGCAGCAGGTCTTCTCAAATATGCCACAGCTACAAGTACACCAGCAGCAAGGATATAGGAAAAGTCTGTGTCTAAACCAGTCTTTCTCAAATATATCACTTCAGGAGACACACCATAAGAGTCTCGTGGATTTATTCTGTTTGGAGAGAGACCAACATGAAGACCCCTCAACTGATTTGGTTTTAGAGAGACAACAGGGGCAGGAAGTTACTCAGTCACACAGTAGCTCAAATAGCCCTGCTTTGCACAGCTCCCAAAGGCACAGTGTCTCACCTTCTCCTACTCAGCAACGAGAACAACAAATGTATCTCATGGATTCTCCATCTCTGGGGAGAGAGCAGCAAAAAGCTCTTTCAAATCCTCAAGGTCTACAGATGCATAATGTACACCAGAATCAGGAAGGCACACATAATCCAACCGCATGGCAAAACAAAGAGTCACATAATACAAATATACAGAGTCCTCCATCATCGTATCAACAGATGCAACAGCCCCCTCATAATCCATCTAGTCCTGAGGTACATAGTTACCGGATGCACAATATCCCACAGCCTCCCATTCAACAAGAACACCAAATGAATCTTTTGGATTCTCCATGTCAGGAGGAAAATCAGAGATGGGACCCCTCAAACTCTCAAGTTCCACAGACACATCAACTAAAGATGAACAATTCTGCTTTTCACAGTTTCCAGAGACAAAATTTCTCACATCCTCATGCTCCACAGGACCATTCAAATGCATCATTCCAGGATAAACACCAACAACAGGGCTTCCATCATTCTCAGGGTCTGGAGGGAGCCCAGTGTCAGGATCACTCAAATAATCAAATGCTAGAGATGAACCAGCCACAGAGTAATCTGCACAGTCCTTTGCACAGCTCCCAAATGCACAGTGTCTCACCTTCTCCTACTCAGCAACGAGAACAACAAATGTATCTCATGGAGTCTCCATCTCTGGCGAGAGACCAGCAAAAAGCTCTTTCAAATCCTCAAGGTCTACAGATGCAACCTGTACACCAGAATCAGGAAGACACAGATAATCCAGAACCATGGATAAAAAATGAGACACAAACCGTCCCAAATGTACAGAGACCTTCAGATGGTGCATATCAGCAGAGAGGCAATCAACCAGGCAGTTACCAGACGCAAAATGTTCCACATCCTCCTATTCAGCAAGAGCACCCAATTAATCTCTTGGATTCTCCATGTCTAGAGGGAGATCAGGGACGAGAACTCTCAAGCCCTCAAGAGCCAAAGACACATCAACTAAAGAATGACATACAAAATTCTGCTTTTCACAGTTTCCAGAGACAGAATTTCTCACATCCTCATGCTCCACAGGGCCATTCAAATGTATCATTCCAGCAACAACAACACCAACAACAGGGCTTCCATCATTCTCAGGGTCTGGAGGGAGCCCAGTGTCAGGACCACTCAAATAATCAAATGCTAGAGATGAACCAGCCACAGAGTAATCTGCACAGTCCTTTGCACAGCTCCCAAATGCACAGTGTCTCACCTTCTCCTACTCAGCAACGAGAACAACAAATGTATCTCATGGAGTCTCCATCTCTGGAGAGAGACCAGCAAAAAGCTCTTTCAAATCCTCAAGGTCTACAGATGCATAATGTACACCAGAATCAACCACCAAACCTTTCAAGAGATCCACTCTCACAGAGATCACCGGTTCACTCTCTCTCAAATACTACAAATCGGATGCAACAGACCCCTCATAACCCAAATAGTCCTGAGGTACATAGTTACTGGATGCACAATGTTCCGCATCCTCCCATTCAACAAGAACAGCAAATGAATCTTTTGGATTCTCTATGTCAGGAGGAAAATCAGAGACTGGACCCCTCAAACTCTCGAGTTCCACAGACAGACCAGAACCAGAGGGTGCCAACTCAAATCCAGAGCCTCTGTCCGAAGCACCATAAAGTGACAGAGTTTTACTGCACCACTGATAATATTAAAATCTGTTCAAGCTGTTTCCTTCAGGACCATAAAGGTCATGAGATAATTGATTTGTCTTACCAGGAAGCAGACCAGGTATGCATTTTGTACCAGCTAAATAATTTAGAATAATTAATCATATCATAAAAAATGTAATTAATCTTTTCATATAAAAGGGTTAACCCGTCCCCTGTGAAGAGGTCAAACATCCCTCTCTTTTATGTTGTTTGTTTGTGTGTGTGTGTGCACCCGTGTGTGTAGAGACCTAAATGGATGCAGGATACAATTCCCCTCAAAGAAGGTACATTTGGCTTCAATGTGTGATACACTGTAGTTTTTGCTTGTTTGTTTGTTTTAAGAATATGCAGTAAATCTATTGTATACATTATGTCCATAATTCCATTTTTTGCATTTCCACCCACACCCTTCAACTAGCATCCCTACCAGTTCCTCCACCTGAGTCTGTCCAGCTTACCTCAGTCAAGGCTGACTCAATGACATTAAGCTGGTCTCCACCACATGGGGCTCCAGGGCTGTATGAATACAAAGTAAGCTGGAGTGGAGGAGAAGCGGAGCACAGCCGTGTGGTCTGGGGGACAAGCATGGAGGTGACCAAACTTCAGCCAGGAGAGGAGTACCACTTCAGTGTTGCCACTGTTAGTGAAAATGGCCAGAGTCAATGTGTTCGTGAAATGGGAAAAACAGGTAGGATGTGTCATCATAACAGACAATCTATTCTACTGTCTACTATAAATAATTTTTCTTTTGTAACAAAATATGGTTATAATTACAGTACACTGCTCTGGATAATCTAAGGTCTGGACCTCTGTAAATTTTTTTGAACTGAAAATAAAATTGATTAAACAATCATATTCAATTTATCTATCTATTACCACGCGCGTTGCTGGCGCTGCAATTAATATCGCAGGTGACAAGGTTTTCCTTCACTGTCTCTCGAAGCTTAATGTGGGTATATCTGCTATTACAATGGAGGTATTTGGTATCAGATTAAACTACACAGCCAGACCTATCCATTGGTATCACTAATAACTGCACTATCTTGAGATTTAAGGGTTCAATTTCAGTGTAAATATTTCTATTTCTATTTCTATTTAGGCTAGAGAAATATCTTTATCTGCTATTACAGGATAGGCTAAACTGGGTTTAGTTGGCTGACCGGGGTTCCATAATCTAACCAAGAACTTGTCCCTACCAATGTTGAGACCAAACCTTGGTTTTAAGGAAGAACGTTTATTTATTCATGATACATTATTTCTGTCACCACAAAAATTGGCTTGCCTCAGTATCCAAAACTGGTGGAGACTCAAGCATAGGCTTTTGCATTTAAGAGGCAGTTTCTGTAAGACTCATGTGGATTTCCATAGGGTCTGATACAAACCCTCTTCAGATCTCAATGAAAAAAAATCACATAGATACATATATGGGATAGATATTTAAAAATAACAATTTAAATGTTTTGGATCTCCGAAAAAAACTAGAGACTCTTGAAATAAATCATGACAAAAGTGGAAATTTGATGGTTTTCACAATGCAAGACTTAGCATGTCCATATTTCAGTGGGCTTTCAAGACGGTACTCTGACATTTGGCAAAATCAAAGCATAGGTCCAACACCTTTGAAACATTTTCTTATGATGGTCACTAGCTCAACTGACAGCCATTAGGTGGTTATTGAAAACTCAACTTTTCAGGTTTGGAGCCTAGTTTTGGGGCCTCTCACTGCTTGTGCAAACAAGTAACCTTGCTCAATAATAAAGACAGGGTGCAGATTTCCCCACTTCTGGTTTTGGTATCCCTGCCTCTGCTTGAATAGTTTTATCTCCGGTGGGGATAACATTTATCCCCCCTTGATATCTCATGACAGTATGCAAGCCATGTGATGTGACTAATGAACATCTAGTGCACATAAACTAGCGAATTATAGAATAAAAAAATGCGTCCTGTGTCCTGCGTGCGTGACAACTGGCGAACTTTGCCGCGAACTTCAGCCTATGCGCAGGTGTTTTTTTTCTCACTGGAAAGACTAAAGCTTAAGAAGAGAAGGAAAACGAAAGGAAACTTCGTGATGTTATCACATTGCTTGAACAACTTTGTGCAAAGGAAAACGAACTGTTTGTCATAAGCATAATTTAAGTTTGATATGAAATGCATGTACTGTCTTACCTCACTCACGTCAGATGTAGCGCTACGCGCGTTCATCTGATATTCAGCGATGGACGAGATATTTCAGGAGCCAGAAATCCTTGAATCTAACTGGGCAAACTGCTTGTCCATCAATTTAATTGACGTACACTGCAGCCAACCACATCGAAACCAACCGATGACGCTGGTTACGTTTGTTGGATTGGTTGGATTCAAAACAGTTGCTTATTCGCTAAGTCACACCCTCTACAGCAGCTAGCGTCCCTGATTGGTCCGGTTAGAGAACAATGGCTTGAAATCTCTCTGATGGGCTTCAACATCAGATCGTTGTGCGGAAGTGCCTTACGAAAGTTACGTAGCGCATGATCTGACGTGAGTGAGGTAATGTACTGTCAACGTGTCAGGCAAAATATCCTTCTGAATCGCGGGGGATGAGATTTTTTTTTTTGGTCATTCAGCCAGTAGTGGAAAATGACCAAGAAATGGCATAATCTAGGCAAAATGCTTCAACAATACCCAAGGAAGGTCTAGCTGGTCTTTTATGCTCAATGCCCTGGCTTTCCTCACATTTGCAAAAACCAAATTGTTTAGGTTACCGTCTCCAGCGCCCTATACCACGCATACCGTCGGATCCAACGAATGCCTTGGGTCAACACATTTCTGAGATATCAAAGTAATTTGGCTATTGTCGGCTACATTAAACAATGTAATGTGAGCATTTTATTTAACTATTTAACACACAGTAAGCAGCAGGAGAGTTAAGTCTGAATGAGAGAATTTCTAAGTGTTGTGAAAAATCAGTCACAGGAACTGCAGTAGGCCTACCCAACTTCAGGAGGCATCAGACACTGCACTGTAGCCCAGATGCTAATAGCGGTAATCATTTTAGTGTCTATTAATGACGTCACCAACGCAATGCCATTTTAGAATCATCCCCCCCCCCTCTGATTTTTTCATAAATCGCACCCTGCATAAAGATATGAGCACATTGGGAGGTCCTGTTTTGAAATATAATTGGTTGAAGATTGCAAAATTTTCAAGTACTGATAGGATGTTTCTTTGAGCAAATATGAAATTGACATTGAAATTAGAGGACCATATCTTTGTTACCTCACTCACGTCAGATGATGCGCTACATAGCTTTAAGCCACTCCTGCGCAACGTCTGATGATGAAGCCATAGGAAACGATTTCAAGCCCAATGTTCTCTAATCGGACCAATCAGGACAGCTGGCTGTGTAGCGGCTGCTGTAGAGAATAAGACGTAGCGGAGTGTCTCTGTTTGAATCCAACAAACATAACCACCGCCATCGGTTTGTTTCGATGTGATTGGATGAAGTGGCACGTCAATTAAATTGATGGACAAGCCGTTTGTCCAGTTAGTTTCAAGGATTTCTGGCTCCTGAAATGAATTGGCTATCGTTCAACATCAGATGCTCGCGCCTTGGCGTGAGTGACGTAAATATCTCTGTGCGCCATCAGTGAAAAAGGTTGAAACAATTTTTATTATGTTGACATGTATCTAATCTATTTGTAGTCTAAATATCTTGGAGGCTTTTTTCTTTATTAATCATTAAATATTGTTTATTAACTGCATAAATCACATACATGCATAAGTCCTCCAGAAATATGTGAAATTGAAAACAGCACCATCATGTGGACAAAAAATGAAACACACACACACACACACACACACACACACACACACACACACACACACACACAGAACTATTGAAGCCATCGATTATGGGGTGAGTGCATTGGAAGGCATAGTTTTCTTAAAAAAATATTTGAGATACTGAGGTATAATTTTGCACACTTTCCTCTGAGATGTGTGTACACATAATCAAAAAGCCCACGTTTAGGAAAGACATTCATGTATTTTGGGCCATATTGCTATGTCAAATCTCTAATCTTCTATTCCAAAGCAGTACCTGTAAGCATTTTTGGCAACTTCATACAATAATACCATAAAACTGTTGGAGACTCCAGCATGCCTTTGTACTGTATGTGAACAGTCCAAGTGCTATTGTCATCTGTCACATCCGTGAAATTCAGGGGGTATTCCTGCAAAGTCGCTAATGATATCGGCGCTTATGTGATAAAGCCTCGTTTGAAGTAGCGTCAACTCAAAGATGAGGCTGAAGCCATTCCATCAACGCAAGTTAGCTGCGCCTGCCTCTCGTTAACTTAAACAAGGCTGCGTGCACGAGCTCAACACTAGACCTAAATAGGTGATTTAGGAATACCTGATGAACTGTCGTAAAATTAAGGCAGAACTAAAAGAATTTTAAGAAAGAAACTTCGATATGCATACGTCATCTGTTGAATTTTGTGTGAAATAACTGAATATCACAATTTCATAGTAGTAGGCCTACTGGCAATGCAGAAATTTGAAAAGGTGATTGAAAATATATTTTGAATCATAATGTTTGACCATTGATTGTTGGAACAAATTGCCAGTCTCATGTTGTTCTGTCACAGCAGACTTGCACCTGCAACTGAAGTCAATCAATCATTCAATTAAGACGTAGCCTACAACTCCAGACACCACGTGATGGGCCGGCATGTGATACGTCTCTGATCATGCATGCATTTGTTTTTAATTAGAGTGCATTGAAAATGCACTCTACTGTTCTTACTTTTCTTCTTATTAGAGTGCATTGAAAATGCACTCTACTGTTCTTCGTTTTCTTCTTATTATTAGAGTGCATTGAAAATGCACTCTACTGTTCTTACTTTTCTTCTTATTAGAGTGCATTGAAAATGCACTCTATTGTTCTTCGTTATCTTATTATTAGAGTGCATTGAAAATGCACTCTATTGTTCTTCGATTTCTTCTTATTATTATTAGAGTGCATTGAAAATGCACTCTATTGTTCTTCGATTTCTTATTATTATTATTATTAGAGTGCATTGAAAATGCACTCTATTGTTCTTCGATTTCTTCTTATTATTATTATTATTATTATTAGAGTGCATTGAAAATGCACTCTATTGTTCTTCGATTTCTTCTTATTAGAGTGCATTGAAAATGCACTCTATTGTTCTTCGATTTCTTCTTCTTATTATTATTATTATTATTATTCTTCAACTATGTAATTTGGCTCTAACGACTCAACTTAGAAACTTCATTCAAACTTCGTTGCATAGGTCATATTCGGGAAATG